>JARHVA010003292.1:457500-682500 GCA_037957365.1 Torreya grandis
TTTTTTTTGTTAGATGATGATCAACACATCATCCAATTCATGAAAAATACAAATATTTTTGAATCCCACATCATTGATGAGAAATACAGACTCAACTGATAGGATATGGATAAGAGAGAATTATGTTATCCATATTATGGATAATTGAATCCCAAAAGGGATGGTGTCTTTAGAAATAACCTTTGACTAGGATGCATATGTTTAAAACCAAATAGAACCAAAAATTGATGGAAAAGACTTCACATCAATCAATATAGGAACATAAGAGCACCCTCAACATGTTAACATTGGACTTAATTATTCTAAACCTGAGAGGGAAAGTCTAAAAAAAAAAATTGTGGTAGTACTCAGACATGATTTTGTAGTCCTATGATGATTTAAATACCTTTGATCCTTAGGTCATTACACCATATAGTTCTAATAAAATATGCCAAAAAACATTTTAGGTAAATAAATAGACTATGAAATCAATTTCTATATCCTCTCATTTATAGACAAGTACAAAAAAAAATATTTGCAACCAAGATTATATTACCAAATATAAATTCAACATGTGTTATAAATTTAGCTCCCATGCGTAAAAAATAATGTTGAAATTAGAATTTGTGTTAATTTCAAAAATCAAAACAAATCCTCAAAAAATATAATTATACCTTTCCCTCGCTTGATGAAGTGATTCAATATGTTAGTTGGTCCAAGATGATTTATTTCTTGGATGGATTTTTTTAGGTACGACCAAGTTTTTGTAGCTAAATAAGATATAATGAAAACTATATTAATAAATTGGTAATTTTACATATAAAATAATGCCTTTTAGTTTGATAAATGCAAGTGAAACTTTCCATCGTGCCATGTATTTTACCTTCCAAGGATTAATTGGTAAATTAATCATCTTATACATGGATGATTTGATCATATTTTCAAATGTTATATCACAACATATAAACAATTTTAAAATAATATTTGATAGATGTAGGAGGTATAGAATTCCTTAAACCCCAAGAAAAACATTTTCAATGTTACAGAATGTAAATTACTTAGCCACATAACACAAAATGGGGATTTATATTGATCTATATAGGGTTAATATCATTTCTAAAATTATTTTTCCTAACAACAAAAAATAATTATAATATTTCTTTAGTAAAATTAACTTTGTATGCAAGTTTATCTATTGATTTTTTAGATTGTTTGACCACTAAATTTATGTAAAAATAGGATGCCAATTTTGAATGGACATCCCAAGATAAAAATTAATTTAAATATTTAAAAGATGCTATCACTCAATTTTTTGTGTCTATCAATCTTGATTTCATAAAAAATTTATTCATTCACATTTGATCATACTATTGTAACAATCTTCATGCAAAAATGGATGAGCTAAAGCATCCCATAACATTAATGAGCACAAAAATCAAAGATGAAGATATATGATATTAAATTATATAAAATTAATTTTATGATCTAATTATAAATATCAAAAAATTCATGCACTATATTTTACAAAACAAAATATACACAATTATTCTTGATTTAGTACTAAAGCTCATGCTTGGGGATAATGAGTTAGGGGAATGAAGAGGAAAATGGATGGAAAATTTCCAATGTTTTAACCTAGAAGTAAAATGATATAATATGGTACAATTTCAAGGTCTCATCTAATTTATCACATAATGATATCCCATAATTTACATTTTAAAGTTGATCAGGCATAGATTTCAAGAAATGACTAGTATGACCATATCATAAATTATTTGTTGAATGGGACTTATCCCTTTGGATTAAACAATGAAAAAAGGAGATATTTTAGATTAAAATCATCTAAAATATAAATAATGGATTTTTTTTAAAATTATGGAATTTATCTAAGATGTGTGTTAAAATAATAAGCCTAAGATATACTATCATTTCAATGAGATATTGTGAAGTGGACATCCTTTAGGAAACACTACCACCCAAAACATTCTTAGATCTAGTTATTATTAGCCCATAGTTTTCAATTAAATTCATAAACATATAATAACTTTCCATCAATTCCAAGTCTTTTCCAAAAGAGAGGTTCACCTAGCTATGACAATTCGACTAGTAATTGAAGGTTATTCTTTTGCATAATAGGGACTAGATTCTGTTGGTGTCATAAATCCTAATTTATATTCAATAAATAAGTTTAAGTTGTTTAAAAATTATTATTACACAAGGTAGAATGATTTTTTTACCATTAATAATTATAGAGTAGTTTATGTCATTCAATTCTTTGAGGAAAATATTGTCACTAGATTTGGTGCACAATTTTCTTTGACTTTTTATAGTAGCATTGCTTTCCAACCTGCATAATTCACTAAGTAGGTCTATAATTCTGAAATTTAAGTAAGTTTTTCTTCAAAATATTATCTAAAAAGTAATGTCATTTCTTATTCAACCAATAATAATTTGATCAATGTAATCAAGAAGTCATCTAGCAAGAATCCAAGGGTATTATAACCTTTGTTGAAGTATGCACTGTGGGAAGGTATCACTTGATTCAAAAAATAAATTAGGTCATATCCATTTATACTTGTATATGGTAAATAAACACTCTTCCCCATCACCCTCATGGTACCCACCTACTAGTTCATGCTAGAGTATATGGAAGATGATATAATTCATTCTAGACTATTAAACATTGGCTAGATGGAAGATGTGTCTGATGAATATCTTCAAAGTTTCATAAAGCATAAATATTTTATTGAAATATGGTCTGATAAGATGTACTAAGTGAAAACTTTCATAATTTTATACTTAGTCTTATTATGGGACAAAACACATGAAAATATGAGACAACGTGACAAATTCTCTACACTAGGGATCGATCCATATTAAATTAGAGGGATATTTAATAATAATGTTTATAGGTTAAAATATATACAAGGTAAGGATAAAGCCTATGAATGGGTAGTATTTTAATCATTAATTATTAGTTTCACCATCATAAACAATTTATGAGTAATTGTAAGTTTTAAATTAAGTTTATGTTAGGTAGGTAGTTTTCTTTTATTTTCCTTTATTCTGTTATTTACTTGTTTTGCTTGTTTGGATCAGTTTGTCTTGATTTCATAGTTATTTTTTTAAAAAAAATTATTAGATTTTTTTCCTTAGATACATCTACATACTAAGACTTTTGATATAATTATCCATGGAATGATATGAAGTTTTTTCCAAAATCTTCCCTAGTTCATTTTGTAGGCCAATAAATTAGAGAACTCAAGCCAAGAACATTGTCTAATGTTAAAATATGGAAAATTGGGAAGGTTCTCAAGCTATATCAGTATGATTTATCAAAATTTCATTATATTAATTTATCATATGATTAAATAATTTTGGTACATTATGGAATAATCTTACTTACACTTCTAACATATAATTAATTTTTAGGTAGAGGTCAATAATTAAGTAAATGGGCTTTGAATAAATTTTATAATAAATCCTATAACCTATCTATATTTTTTCCCAAGATTTAGATGGAATAAAGCATAATTAATAAAATAAAATAGGAGAAATTCAATCCCTCAATTAAAATCTATAAAATATTCTTATCCTTTGAAGTTGATTTGGGTAACCCCCATCACATGCTTTCTTGTCGATTTTAAAATGGAGCAAGGCCTCGAGTGAAGCCAAAGGTATCTATACTAGGGTATAGACACATTGATGGTATCAAATTAATGTTCAATCCATCCCTTGCGAGCAAAATAAAATAAAATAAAATAATAAGAGTATCCATCAAAGATTCTAGTTTAAGGATATTAATCCTAAAGTTATTTTAACAAAACCCATGACAAATGGTAATTATTCATTACACACATTATTATGACTTATTTATTTAATATTCAAATTTTATTTGTCATTTGGTAGCCTTTTATTCTATAAAATCAGATTTTAGTAGAAACATGGATTTTTTTATTAAGATGTTGGTTTAATTTCATATTCTAACTATGAGTTATAACTTATAACACTTTTTCAGTGTTTATCCATATAGGTCTCCATTTTTGTCTCCAACACACCCACATTTATTTCAAAATGGAGACCCCCTTTTTATAGACACATTCCTTTGAAGGAGAGACTTGCATGCTTGTTTGAGTTTGGATCTAGACATTCAATCTATCTCTGTCTTAAATAATTGAGTTTAAAAGTCAAATTATTTATAACTGACTATCTTTTATTAAAACTTTTGATAGCATTTATAAATGATTCATATGTGGTTTGTCTTGTCCTCTAAAACATATTAGAAGTTTTTTATTAATAGGCACATGTTCAATTGACTTAATATGGACTCAAGCTTATAAAATTATGAGGTTTTTTTGACACTTTGTTGATTGTGATTTATGTTTTTTCATTTTTTAATCTATTTTGAAGTAATGTTTATTTTCAAATGTTATTTTTTGTGGTCTAACTTTTTTTAATTTGTGAATACTTATTAAAATGGACTTATTGACTTTGCCTTTTATTTTTGTAAGGTTTATAATTAATCATGTTTGTTCATTGGCCTTCACACCTTTTGCTCATGATTTGGAACCTTATTCATAGCTTTTAGACTCAATTATATAATTTCAAACTTAGTATAGGCACTTCATAGTGACTCATAATCTATGAGGATGGTGACTTAGATCCTCAAGCCACATGGTCCCTTTAATAGAACAAATAAAAACCATTATATAAAATACATCACCAAATACATGTTTTCCCCCTTTTATATCAACATCATAACCTTGGATTTTACTTTCTCACCTTTGTGGTTCATCATTCAAATCATGTTGATCTAAGAAAAACTTCAATCCATTGCAATTTGTCTCAAGCACACATTTTACATAAACAAAGTGATGTCTAAATTTTACCAAAACATTATTGATGGAAATAATTTACTTATCATAAATAAAGAAACTATTTTCAAAATCATTCAACTTCATGCTCTTTATCTTAATGGAGTCCCCATTTTATATTAATATGGACTCAATACCTTCTCCTGAAACACCACATTCTATCACAAATGGTTGTGATAAATATGAAATTGAAAATACAAGACATGTGATGATTAATCTCTTAATCTTATAAAAAACTTATGTTATTGTATCCATCAATAGAAACTTTCATTCCTCTATCATGTTGGTTAAGGGTCTTGTTATATTTGAAAACCCCCTTACCACTTATCATCTTCTCACAAGCTTGCATCCTCACAAAAAATTTAGAGATTTTTTAAGGCCTTTATCCTTGTGGGACTATGAAACAATCATAGTTTTCCACTTTTTATCTTCATGTGCATTTGTAGCTTTATGTAGTTAGCTTCAACCCTTTTAACATAGATTACTTGTTAATAGGGATCCATGTGTCAAATTTTCACACCTATGTAGAATTTATCACAAAAAATATACACTTCAAACTACTATGAGTTTGTAATTATGAAAGGATATGTTATTTGTAATCATTAATATTTCTTAATAGAGGTAGGGACTTAGTATAAAAAAGGCAAAATAAAATGTTTGACTTCATAAGAAGACATCGTGTGGAATATACCTTAAATTGAGATATAAGTTAGCATCTAATTATAAAATGCATTAGTATTTGATGAATTTTAACACATTCTCACTACATCACAACATAATAAATAAAGAGCAGTGTACTTTAAGGCCAAAGCCCTTATGAATTTCTAACTCAATTACTTTTGACCACTTGTCATTTTTACATGCATTTTTATGAAAAATGGGCTATGCATTGAAATCCCAAGGATAATCCATGACTCTACTAGATGGATCCACATTACATGGATCATAATAAAATGGACATATAGGTGCCACTTTTCATTATCACAAGCATTTGAATTAGAAAGTGATCCAAAGTCCAAAAACCAAAGCCAACTACATGAAAAGTTTACAAATGGCATAAACATAAATAAAAGGGGTCCAGTGTGAATTTCAATGATGACCAATTGTCAATCTTGATGGAACTCAACTAGAAAAATAATCCAATCTCTTGTTCTACTTAGTAGCTATGTCACTCTAGCCACATAAGATCAAATTTGATGCTTGTCTCCACCTGTCAAACTATCACCAATGTATAGATGTCAAAATAACATGTAAAATTTGTCTAATATTTGTAAACTGAACAAGAAGGATAAATAAAGGATAATCCACTCATGATAATTTCATAATAGTTGTAAATAATGGATTTAAGATTCACCTAATTCTAAATTTGTTACCCCAAGCCTTAACCAAGAAATAAAGATAAATGGTCTATAGAGTCCCCACAATAGATCTTAATAAAATAATCATTTGTTCAAGTGGTTTTAGTAAGGAAAACTATTTGATTATGATATTATTTCCCACTCTTTCTTCTATCCTTTTCTGAGTTTGATTATGGTTGTAATAACTTATCCCATGTGTCTATTAATAGAAAAACCCTATATTCTATAAATTGGACTTTTTAAGACAATAAAAAAGTCAACTTTCTAGCTAAATAATTGAACTACATTTCTAGTTGGTCTAATTTTCTAGTTAGTGGCCAAAAGGGAAATTTTAGAAATAATATTGCAAGTTTCAAGAATTCAAGGTAAATTACATTACTTGTATTTCTTTGTTTATTTTCACAGTATTATGGTGTACATGGTTAGTTTTAATTAATCTAATCATTATGTGAATACATTTCATATTCATAATATTTAATAGTTAAATTGAGCTCATGGCTATTCTAGATGTTTTTTATGTAGAGATATCATTATCATCTTAATTTATGATTGAATGTGAAATTGAATAATTTATCAAGAATTAATAAATTTTAGGTATATGCTATAGGATTATTATAACTATTTTCCTTAGACTCTAGATTATTTTTACTTTGATTTGAATAATAGTTAAATCAAAGTAGATATTACTTTTGATAACATGATTTACATAACTAGAATGATTTTCCTAAATGATTTTTTTCTTTCACATATATGATACCCTTATTTTCTACCCAACTCTTTTCCCTCTCTTTTCAAAATTTTAATATGATTCATCACCTTAGTGTAGTTTTCATTATGGATAATTCATATTTTACTATTGGAATAAATGATCATGCCTATAACAAATCCTCTATGAAATAATTTTTCAACAATCTATCACATTTATCTAGCTATTATTTCACTAATTGGCTACTTATAAAACCGAACACCTATAACTTGTGCCTTGGGCTATTTATGTAGTCCTAAAAAAAGAGGGTGAAACCCCATTAAATTATGGTGTGTTGAACCCACATCAACAAGCCTAAATGGTGTTAGAATGAGGGCATCTTAAGTAAATTGTGTTCTATTGTGTTCTATGAATTATGGCTTGCCTCGTTCCCCCCCCCCCCCCCGGCAATTTATGCATACCATTTACTATGGTGTGTTAAACACACATCAACAATAATCTTGGATGTTATTATTTGATATGTATTAATATGAGTTTTCCCCTTGAATTTTAACATGATTAATATTTGGATAATATAATTTCCATAAAATATTTTTTCTATTCATAAAATGATACCCAAAATGACTACCAAATGTAATTTTTCTCATATATCAAGAATTTAAATACTATTTCTTGTGGGAAGCAAGCATGGTGGTGAAAATGTGGTATAAAATTAGAATTCATTGTATCATTTTTCCCACACTTTATTGCACTATTGAAATTTCTTAAATAGTTTTCACCAAGTGAGAGAATTCAAACATACCCACTTTTCATCCAAAATTCAAGGCATTTATTACAACATTATATACAATTGTGTATTTTTTTGGATTTTATTGAGAACCTATTTAATGACATTGAGAGGTGGAGATTTTCCATAAGAAAAAATGGAATGACCAAAAGAAGAAGAAAAATTCCACATTCAACTCTATTTTAACATTGGCACTCCTCTTTTAATTTATAATTGGTAAGTTATTGCACACGCATAATAACATAAAGGGGTTTTTAAGTATTTCCATGTTTTTAGGCATCACAAACATTTGAAGGTTTAATACACTTATTGTAATATGCATTAACATCATCAATTCTTGAATATACTCTAACAATGGGATCAGTGTTTTATTATAAATATGATATATATAGGTATACCATAGGACCTTAAAGATAGGTAAAATATCTCTCTTATGTGGTTGAATACATTGCATCATATTTTGAATTGAGAATGTTCTAGTCCTAAGTTTATTTTATCCATAAAAACTTGGCGTATTTAGAGCTACAATAGTCTATTAATCTCTAATAAGTTTGTCATTTTATACTTTTAAAGGTTTATTCTATGAATGTATTATTGTAACATGATAGCCTTATGTCATTTGATGTGTAAGAATATGTGTCTTTAATATTTTATATAGGGTAAGAGAATATAGATTTGGTGTTAGTAATTAGGTCTGAAGTATAATTCATAAACATTTTTTTGAGTTAAGCATGCAACAATTATACATGATAATATATTTTATATAAAATATGAATTCATATAGGTTGATGAACCACACAGATGTTTGAATGAGTACCTAGAATACTTTAATACATGAAATGAAAGGTTAATAAGATGAAGATCCATAGTCTCTTCACATTCTATATATATCCTAATTTTGTAAAATGAAATGTTAGTTAGAGTTATAGATAGTTTTGGGAAATAATTTGAGTATATATTATTTTGTCAAATTTTTCCTAATTTTTATAAATGCATCTCAAGTTTTGTATATCTTCCTTGTATATGAATGTATTCTCACATAGTTTTAATGTTTTAATTAATAAAATACTAATAATTATAATAGGTGCATGCACATTTGCTACAAGTAACAATAAAATCATGTGTATGAAATTGCACTAAGTTTAGCTTTAATCATGTATGTAACTTCCTATAACAATTCAATGTCTCATCACACATTAAAAAACTATAACACATAGCATGTCCTAATGGGATATTTTAAGGATAACTAATAATAGTGGTTCCATTTTTGGGAACTAAATATGTTTAAATTGTTACTTGGTCAAAGGGACCTTGAAAATTGGTTAGATGAACATAACTAAGTTCACATAGGAAAAAATGTAAGAATAGAAGGGTTTATAGAGGAGATTATTTATAATCATATCCATGTAGAAATATATGAAATATTCTAGTGAAATTTTCCTAAGTTTTTATCATCATGGCTATCTAGACTTGAATACTATTACTTTACAACCCATGAAGTAGAAAAAAAATGGAGAGAAGAAAAGTTGAAACGATTGAACAACCTAAACAATGAATGGACTTGTGTGATTGACCAATGGGTGAAGACTAAAATCTATATATTTATTTCATAATTTTTTATTCAAGGGTATATTACATTTTAATATACATATGATTTATTTATTAGAGTTATTAGAGGTGAAAAAATTAAGATAATTATTGTATTATTAAAAAATTTAGTTTTAGAAAAGGCCATGGCTCCAATTCTAGTTGACATGAAGTAGTCACTTAGGTCATTATGGGAATGTGAACTAAAGGGATTTGAATGAAGAATATTTGAACTAAGGAATATAAACCAAAACCTATAGATGGATAAAATAAACAATCAATATGATAATAAAAATGGGGGCTTCAAAGGCATCTTAAAAATTATAAAATATGGAACAAGAAAAACTTTGTAGAAGATAAAGGGCCACATGTAGCTGCAAGTGGAAGTAGAATGGAAGTTGTGAAGATAATAGGAGGAACTAGACCTCTATAAGAAGAAACTAAATTTGAAGATCATATATCACTAGAAGAGATTGAATGGAGTGAAGGAACCATAGAGAACATAGATATTGATTGAGAATTGGAAACAAACTTGGAAAGAGATGAGGGAATGGAATGGATAAATAAAGAAGAGGATATCAAAGTACAGATAGAAAAACATAATAGAAGGTTTGGTGAGAATATATAGAGGAAATGCTTATATTTAGAATGGTAAGGGTAGTATTTCTAATAATTAATGGCTAAACATAGGTTTATCCCATGTTTATGGGTGGTCATGATATATACTCTAGGTATGGTTCATTCACTCTAAGGGGACACATCCCCTATGCCTATTTTAACTATTGATAATAGTAGATAATTTTATTTAAAGAGTTAATAGTAACTACAAAATTGTTTCAATAATTTACCTAAATATTAGATAGGCATAGGAATTAAAGTGGATTTGAGGATAATAGAACCATTTATTTCAATACTCTTGGTATTCCAATAACTATCATAGTGATTTTGTAAATACTAGTGAGTCATAACTAGCCCAAGCACAGGGAACATGCCATTACCTATAGGATATTTTATTACCTTGATGCCATATAATGGGTGTAATTTTATATAACAATAATTATTGACTTGAAAGATGAAGTGGTAGGTTAAGGGTGTGACAGATGATGCAAACAAAAATTGTGAACCCATAGGATCTTTGACATGTCAAGCTTTTAAAGTTCATATTTATGAATAATCATAGAACTATGATCCTTTAATAAGTCAAATATAAATTTATAAGATAATTCAAGATGCACATTTATTTTATCCAAACTATTAAATATTTTAAATAAATTAGATAAAAATAGGGAGAATATGTATGGGATTATGATCACTAGTTCTATAATATGATTAACAAGGTGAACTTTTTGTTTTAGGATCCAAGAAAAGTTTCTTCATTTATAGAAGGCTTATGAAGTAAGATCTAGTTTGGTATATAATATGATAATTTTACCACAAAATTTATTGAAAAATCCATTACAATCAGATTTGGAGAGATAGAAGACTATAGATAATACCCTTTGAACATTACAAAAACTAATGCTAAGTTAGATGTGGTATTGTGTATGATGAATAAACCTTAGGAAGGGAAGAAACCAATATTTTATGTATGGTGAATTTAGTGTAGAACCATCAAAATCAATGTCTATAAATAAAAATAGATTTATATAAAGTATGTCACATTGTAGGGCATGAAACTATGAATTTTCACTTATTACATTAGCATGTGCAATAATTACGTAATGTATTATATCATTTATATAAATCTCATAACAATGATAAAAATAATTATAGAATTTTTGAAGAGTTAAAATAAGACATCACTCTAAAAAAATGCATTTACTACAAAAAAATATCTATCTCCAAAATCAAATTCATTAGATTGGGATGTTGAGGTTATAAAATAAGGTGGATGGGGTCCCTCACCAACAAAACCTACACCTAGTTAGAATCCTCAATATATTTAATACCAACCAAGGTAGACTCTTGAATTTCCTCAGTACTAACCAAGGTGGACTCTTTATTATCCTTAGTATCAACTAGTATGAATACCTATTTTTTAGTAACATCAAATATCAACCCCTTTATTATCATAACAATAAACATATTGGGAACCTCATTATGATAAAAAAACAATACAGATGATATTCTAGTCAACAACAAAGGTGGGGATCACCTAAAATACAAGGAGGTTATTAATGAGGTAATCAAAATAAAAGGTAAGGGAATAGAAAACCATGATAGCCTATGACTTGTTACATGTGTATATAAATTAATTATATCACTTGAAACTATCCCTATAACCAACATTAGGAAAAAAAATACATATTGTAAAATTCCAAGATAGCATAATACTAAGGATTGCCCTATTTTATAGAAGTAAAGAAAGGATAAGAAAATGTGAAATTTGAACATTATACATTCACATCATAAATCATTTGATTTTATTTAGGCTATTATTATAAATTAACATAGATAATAAGGTCTTCCACCTCTAGGATGCCTAAAGAAAACATAATAAAAAATATGAGAAGATAGGTATCAATACCCTATGATATAAATGGATATTATGAATGAAAAAACATAACTATTTCATTAAATACATATTAAAAATTCAAGTGAAGAATACCCTAAAATAGTTGATGCCCAAATGTATGAATATATCATCTAGATCTTATGACAAGAGGAAGTAATTATAACTCTAATAGACTTAATAAAATTGGTAACTATAAAATGAGGATATATCCCAACATATTACAATCCTATTACATATTTTTTTGGATTATGTACAAAGAGGATGTCAAATAATAGAATGAGCAGTTTGTTATGTTAAAAATTACAAGCCATGAGATGTGGACATAAGAATTACTAGATATGAAGTTCTTAATGTTCTTTTTAATTTAAAAAATAATGTATTTATGATCCCCAAATTGACTTGGAAGTTTTTGTAAGGATAGTTCTAAGACATAATATTGTTACACTAAGTTTGGTATATTATGTTTGAGTCAAACCTTTTGGGAGACTCAAAGATGTAGAGATAAAGGTGGTTGACTTAAGTCTGTGTAGATATTTTGAATTAATTGACATGAAGATAGAGTAAAATCATTATCCTGTGATGGTTACATGACCATAAACATAGTGGACAACTAATTGGAAGCATACTAGGAGGACTTTTTTATTATCATACCTTTGAATAAATCTATGTACAAGACATACATGATACCAAAAAACCCATATTTGACATATGCATATAAGGATGATAGCTCGTTCAAATTTAATAAAGATATAAAACTAGAATTTTGGTGAAGTAAATAGTTTTCTTATTTTTTACTACATGTACAAGAGACGCCAATGTTGTAAAAAACATAAAAAAACATGGGCACAACCAATCCAAACACTCAAGACTTATTTTAATTTACACATGGAATAATTTAAGTCCACATATTTATGTTCTCCAATAATATTAGATATTGATCACATCTATCAACTATCTCCTATTGATATAGATTATATTGAGCCCACTAAGGAGGGAAATTTACCATGGGAATTAGATTCCTTAATTAGTGGTGATTCATATGCTCATATGATGAATTGGGTGTATGGAGATCACAAATTAAAACCCATGTGAATGTCTTTCAACAAAAAAAGATAGCTATGTCAATATTTTTCTAAAAAATATTTGGTAGAGTTCCTTCACATGATATAGAATCATATTCCATAAATTTAGATGTGAATTAGTGCACTAAATTATACATTGAAAGGGGTTGAGATGAGTTAGTGGGATATTCATAGGTCCAAAAAAATCCATTGGGAATAAGTTTTAAAAATGTTGTAGGGTATATTTCATGTTGTAAATTATATCTCATAGAAGTTACCATTTTTCCAAGAGGGACAATGTCTAGAGATGCATGTTTGTAAATGTGTTGAAGCATAGACATCAAAAAAAATTGATCCAAGGTACTTATTATATCATTTTTAATTTACCTTATCTCATTTTCCCATGGCTTGGTATATGCATAAAAATGAAAAATAGAGACATACACATGGTCAAATTCAATTAAATTTTATTCAAAATTTTGTATTTGAATTAAAATTTGATGGGGCATAGGTATATATCAAATTTTAAATTTTTATTATGTTATGGGTGAGAAGAGGATATCCATGTTATGCATAAAAAATAATCATATGTCAAATCAAGTATAAGTATTCACATAGATATAAAAGAGTATCATACAAAGAAGGAAAAAAAAAGGAATTTATGTTGTATAATAGTATCTGGAAGAGTGCACATGACTATAATCATAGTGAAAGATTTTAATACTTGAATTTGAAATGATTATTTGAAATTTAAAATAACATAGAGATACCTAAGAGGAAGAATGCATATCAGGCATAAAAGGATCAACTACAAAATATCAATATCATAGAGAAAATAGGTTAAATAAATTAATGGATTCCATTTAGTTTGAGCCAAGAAAAATTTACTAGGAATTAATGTGAAAAATAATTGAGAACATTGGTACATATACAATACCAAAATTGGAAGCCATTGGTGATTATTGGACACAACAACAAATCTCAAAAGTAGTTTAATATTTATGAGATTATGAAGCTATGTTTCTGCCATGTTCTCAAAATTTAAGGGAATAAACCATTATTTGGGTGAAATGCATATTAAATTAATGGAGTGCACACCCCCAATCAAATATTGACCCTATATATTCAATCCCAATATGAAAATGAAGGTAAAAGTTGAAATAGATTGCATGGTTGAAGATAAAATAATATATCTAGTTGAGAGGTCAAAATGGGTTAGTTTGATGGTGGTATAGCCTAAAAATATATGGAAGATATGAGTCTATGGATATTATTGAGCATTAAAATATGTTTTTGATAATTATCCCTTTCTAGTTCCCTTCATGGATGAGGTGTTTGAATTTATCACAAGGCATGAAGTATACTTGTTCACAAAAGGTTTTAGTGGATATCATTAGATACTTGTTGCATATAAATACAAAACAAAAAAAAATTCACAATAGAATGGGGATCATTTTCTTATAAGGTAATGTTTATATTTAAAAATTCACTATATATTTTCTCCAAAGTAGCTGCGACAACATTTACATATTTCATTCATGATTTTCTAGAAGTCTATTTGGATTACTAGGCATCTTTATATTTATTAAAAGAAAATCTATATAATATGTTATTAATGTTATTAATGTATTTAACTATCACATTAAATCTAAATAATAGTCCTTTTTCACACCAGTTTACATATTACTTTGACATGTTATCTATAGTGATGAAATTCTAGTGGACTAATTAAAAAAATTAGTTGTAGTGGGACTCAAACCACCCATTAATGTGATAGAGGTGAGATAATTCAAAGGGAATTATTATTATTATTATTATTATTATTATTATTATTATTATTATTATTTTATTATTGTTATTATTATTATTATTATTATTATTATTATTATTATTATTATTATTATTATTATTATTATTATTATCATAAATTAATTTTCAATTATCTATCCATATTAGAACCTTTAGAACAATTATCATGCAAAGAAAACAAATTCAACTCAATACCATACAAAATATATAGATTTGAATCAGAAGTTAGTCACAACATCAAATTTAGTTTTCCCATACTAGAACAAACCATCCCAAATTAATGTTGATGCATAATGAACAA
Organism: Torreya grandis; assembly: GCA_037957365.1. Classification (NCBI taxonomy): domain Eukaryota; kingdom Viridiplantae; phylum Streptophyta; class Pinopsida; order Cupressales; family Taxaceae; genus Torreya; species Torreya grandis. The sequence continues at coordinate 472,478 of JARHVA010003292.1, forward strand.
TTATTAGATTCATGTTATCACAAATAGGAGATATAGGTATATATCATCCGATCTACTCTGGAAAATGCAAGTTATTAGAGGCCAAGAAAAAATCTACTACAATAGAGTGAGAATATCTAACAATAGTTTTGGCACTTAATTTTTTTGGCATTACTTATTATATATCTCATTTGAGTATTTCACTAATAAAAAATCATTGCAATACTTGGTTAATAAACCCATTTTAGGAGGAATAATTTATAGGTGGTTTATTGTATTCTAATAATCACAATTCAAATTTAATGTAAAATTAGGAAAGGAAAATGTTGGACCAGACCACCTTAGCCATATTTAAATAAGGGAGGATATTAAAGAACTATAAAATGAATCTCTATATGCACACCTATTCATAATGACTATAATCCCAAAATAACTAGAGGATATTAAAACCTTATTCAACATGGTATATTTAATGATAATTATGTAAAACGTGATAGAAAATAGCTAGTCACATGAGATTTACCATTTATTTTTATCAATGGGATTCTCTATCATCTAGGATGGTTGTTATTAAAAAAATGGACCTTGAGCATGAAATAATAAGGTTATTGTAATAAACACATCAATGGATAGTAGGAAGACATTTATTAGGTGAATTTACTATGAGAAAAACATTCTAAAGTGGTATCTGATGGCCAAAATTATTTTAGTATGTACAAAGGGTTAAAAAACACTGATTTGTTTTTCAATAGATGGGAAAACCTAAATAGAAGGATGATATTCCATTGAATCTATTTTTAGATGTGTAACCATTTGATAAGTTAGGTATTGACTTCTTGGGGCCTATTAATTATACATCCAAGAGATCCAATACTAGATATATCATAACTATGATATATTATTTCACCAAATGGGTTGAGGCAACTGTGACTCTATCTTGTAGTGCAAAGGATGCTACAATTTTTTATATGAAAACATAATAAAAATTTATGGATGTGTTCATAATTTAATAAGTGATATGGGTACACATTTTATGAATAAGACTATCAAAACATTAACATAATAGTTTATGATTTCAAATCATAAAATTATGGCATACCACCTTAAGAAAATGACCAGGTATAATCATCTAAGATGGTTTTGGATAATATGTTTACTAAGACCTATAAATTTCAAAAATATGACTAGGAAGATCACATACCAATAATATTATGGACCTATACAGAAAACTACAAATGTGTGAATGGGTATACACCATTTCAAATAGTATATGGAATAAAATTTTTGATGCTAATAGAATACATAGTTTCAAACATATAAATTTCAATGAAAATGTGGTTAGGAGATAAGGAGTATGTTAAATAGTGTTATAACTAACCCATATTGAAGAATTAAGGAAATTGGTGAAATTGGACTCATGAGGGCATTTAGAAAAGTCATAATGTGTGGCATGATTGCAAGTTTCAATCTAATTTTTTTTTAACATGAAAAAATGGTCCTATTATATTATAGTAGATATAAAACACACCCATGAAATTTTTGCATTAAATTAAAATTACCTTATATCATTCATCAATTATTTAAACAAGGCACTATAATAATTAAGATCTTTAAGTGTTAATTCTTCTAGGAATAATAAATGGTTGAAGGCTCAAAGCCTATTACCAATGATCTCCAAGCAATAGGAATTATATTAATAAGTGTTGTGTGGCACAAAGTATATTAGGATTTTAATTTTATGATTCATTTTCTTTTTTAGGTTTGGTAGTAGTAGGTGTAATTAGGATAATGTAATATTATCTCAACATAAGAAATCTAATGATGCATTTTAATAAAAAATTTGATACCATTAGTTTAAGTGATAGGAGATGAAGTTCACTATTTAAGTCTATGTTGGTTTTGTAAAATATATATTTTTGAAAATGAAGTTTTAAGAAATAAATGAAAAATAACAAAATATATATAAATACTAGTTTCACAACGTACTTAGTGTCATAGAAAAAAATAATATCACAACATTCAAAAAAATATTAGATTTTATGGAAAAATAGTTAATGTTAAAAAGAGGAAAGTATAAATTAAATGAAGACATGTCACATCCTTGAAGTCAAATAAATAAAAATAATCATAAGACCACAAAACAACCATGGGTCAACTAAAAACAAATATTTGTATTAAAGATAAGCATGTGGAGGCATGAAAGGTAGATGGATGAATAGACACAAGAAAAAAGAAAGATATTGATTAGATTTATATAAAAGGTAAGATACCAATGCAATTCATATTTTTTAAACTAAAGTAAATGAGACAATTATTATTATTATCCAATGATAAATTTGTGAATTAAGTGATAAGATAGAATTTTTTTTTTAAACACATCACATAGAATAAAGTTTAATTAAAACACAATATTGGCATTCAACAATCCTTTTTCCTTTTAGGAATGCTTACAAGAAATGAATGGACATCAAATTTGCATTAAGACAAGATCGATTGAGTAATGTTGAGCCATTTGACTTCATTGATGGATAAAATAGATAATATTTTTCTCTACCTCAAGTCACTACACCAGAATAGGGACTTTTGCACTTATTAATATATTATGAGGGTTTGATGTCAATCATTTGGTGTGGTTTCCTATTTTTATCCATCATGAGGAATTAATGATGACACTCATCAACAAATACAATGAGGGAGTTATTCATTTATCACAAGAAGTGATGATTCACATCAATGCCACCACAATATTTAAGCTACATAACTTATGACAAGGGAATAATAAAATAAAGATGAGGCAAAAAGAGTAACCAAAGAACCTGATAAGAAACACCATGAATACCAGTGCAAGTATGAGGAAAATAATAAGAATTAAAAAGAGAAAAAAGTATATAAAGAGACATCTAATAAATTTGTGAAGGCAATAAAGATAAAGATAAGTTACAATATGATTCTATCAAATTCAGCTAGATATTTGTTGACCAACTTCAAAAAATAATAAACTAATAAATTTTAGAACATGAGTATAAATATCAAGGATAAAGAGAAACATTGGTTTAAATGATTTAAGTAAAAGGGAAACCAATCTATAACTTATACATGTTAAATTTCAGCATAAGGAGAAGCACAAAAGGAAGATTTAATAGGGAAGTATGAGTTTAGAAGATGATTATTGGTGGATGGACATATAAACTCTGATGCTAAGACAAACCACTTTTTGTAATTTAATTTTGCACATAATAAAACCACTAACAATATCTCTAGATTTATTGACCCAACTTTTACCTACCTAATTCAGACTAAGAAGTCACTCTAGATGCTCCCAAATTATCCTTTTCAAAAAAAAATATAAGTTGATGGTACATTCCAAAACTCCACCACACAAAAGGTAGATGAGATCAAATAATACAATTTTTAGTTGTGTAAGGAAAATGTTGAGTTACATGAGCATTTTGAAAAATCCCATAAGATGATTGATGATACTAACCTAACAATGGTATAAAAACATTTTGGTGAAAAATCATGTTATAATAAAATTATTTAATTACTATTAACATCAGGATAACATAAAATAGATATGTAACACAAAAAATATATGAAATTAAAACTCAAGTGGATAAACTTTACAATAAAATTAAGGTTATATTTGAGTTTCTAGAGTATGAATAGGTCTTAGACACAATGACACTTTAATCTAGGTAACTTTAAAAGTAGATGATCAAATTTATAAAATAGCTCCATGATATATTTATGGACATCATGCTGGATTTAGTCAAAAAATAAAAGTCATAGGTGACCATGTAAAGCCAATCATCAATAGTTTAAATGGACAAAACTTTATGAGAATCATAGTTATTAATAGATAATTTAATCATCACAATGTACACATGGGATATGGAGATTATGCATTTATGAGACTAAATATGTAACTATATTTTGATATAATTGAATAGATCATATAGGACATACAACAAAAAGTTTCACAACACTAACTAATCATCATAGCCATGGCTGATGATGATGTCCAAGTCATCAAGCAAAGATAAGATATCCTTCACACATTTTTTAACATGGTCAAGGATGTCTTGGTGGATTAGATGACTTAAAATATATATTTTACCAATCATGACACTTGAATCTAAGACATCATTGATAAACCATAATACATTCTACCTATCAAGTTTATAAATATACTCCATGCAGATAAAGCTCCTCAAATCATGTAACCTCCATTGGAGTAATAACTTGGATTAGTAACAAATTTTGCATCATAATCTAAAAATTCATTAAAAACTACCTATTATTCTCATGATACTCATTTGGTATACTCATAGGCTATGTATCTTCCACCATATCAAGGTATTGTATACTTCACAATTTTGATAAATTTTGGCTACAAATTTTTTTGTTAAGACAATAAATGTATGAGAGTGGGGCTAAGAAGGTTAAATATTTGTAAAGGGAAGCGCCATTTATTCCAACCTATTAAAAAAAAAATGGTATTTGGGTTTGATATTTAGTTCAAAACCTTAAAGTGTTTCTAAGTAGTTAACAAGAAGTGAAAACTGGTAAATGACACTTTGAGCAAAACTGTGACCATTTCTTATTGACCATAATATTATCAAAACTTAGGGAAACTCCAACCATATCTAATCATATATATTTCACCATAATATTTATATTTGGATGATAAAACTATTTAGTTATATGAAAGTGTTATTAAGAAGTTAAGAAATATAATTCACACACATTTTTTTAAGTTGAGAATGTGACATTGTAGTATTTTTGTATAAAATACACTTTCACGTAAGTTTATGAAACATATGAAAGTTTGAACAAGTACCTTGAATACTTAAGTATGGAAATGAAAGGTAAAGAATACAAAGATCCATAGTCCCTTCATAGCCTATATATATTTTTCCTTTGTAAAATTAAATTTCAGTTAGAATTATAGAAAATTGTTGTAAATAATTTGAATTTGTATTATTTTCTAGAATGTATACTAAATTTTCTAAATCCATCTTACGTTGAGTTATTTTGTGAATGAATGTATTATTACATAATATTTAAGTTTAAGTCTATAAAATAATAATAATTATAATGCATATACATTCGTTAAGGGTAAAAATAAATTTTTGCATACAACATTGCATTAACTTTAGATTTAATTAGGTTTGTAATTTCTTATAACAATTCAACTTCCCTTCTCAACATTCATAGACTAAAAAACATTCCATGTTCTGATGGGAGATTCCAAGGACCATTGTTAACATAATCATATGTGTATTTTATCTTGTTTATAGGTTAATATAATAAATATTTGGTTTTATTGTTACTACCCTCAAGAAATACATTTATACCCAATGCATACTTGAATATTATATTCAAAGGTTTGTTGAAAAAACATTCCTCTAGGAATAAATCCTTACTATAGTTTATCCTAGATTTTTTAGTCAAGGATCATTCCACTATATAATTATTTTAGGAACACATATTACACATGTAAATTTGTAAATAAAATATTATTTCAATAAATATTAAAATGATTTTTATACATTAAGGAAAGTTTATCAATAATTATTATTGTTGACAATTTTTCCACCATTAGTCAAAGTTGTTTATGTGCAGGTTTTTAATAAAGTTACATTCATGGATCGAGTACTAAGGATTTTTTCAAAAAAAATCATACAACCTTCATCAGGCCAAAACCATGATAAAAAAAAACATGTAAGTCTAAATTTTGATAGAGGTTTCTTATATTCCTCTAACTAGTTAGTTGTAAGCTAGTGAAGAAAATTTTTAAATACTCGGTACATAAAGGATAAGAAAAGTTGGTTAAAATAGTTTTACTAGGATTTATTGTCCCATATTAACTCAATATTATATGTAATAGTTTTAGGTTATAGTTTCTTAACTTTATGAACAATCGTTAAGAAACAAAGGTGCTCTAAAACTCTTCTTAAATCTCAATGGCTCATTTTTAGGTAGTATGTTTGCATTTTGAGTTATTTGTTGAAAAAAAGGTTGTTTGAGATATTATTTAATGAAAAAACTTAATAAAAATTCATCAATAAAATTTCTTAGGCCAAAAATGGATAAAGACAAAGGTACAAGTATCAATATTTTTTAAGCAAGCAAGAAAGATAGTTAGAAAAGGCAATTTTTGAGTGGTTTAAGAGATTGTTTAAGAACATAAAATGGTTTGAATTTTGAGGGGGGTTATTAAATTTAATAATTAAAAAATAAATAGGTATTTATCCCCCATAAAACTCAATAAAGTGTCAAAACTCATACCTGTAGGCATTCAAAAATGAAATTGTGCAAGCTAGGAAACAACCAAAAGTGTATATTTTGAGTTTTATTTTATGAAATATCTTAAAATTTGACATGGATGTATATTTTTATATAATTTAATATGTTTTTTTTAATATTATTAATATACCTTAATAAATATAAAATTCTAAAACATAGGTCTGATCATGAAGGAAACCAAGGTTTTTCACTATTTTGCTCATAAATGGAGTTAAAAATGAGTGTTTCAGGTTATTCCAATGGAAAAAAATTATTTTAGATTGTATATAATTAATTTAAATATATTAATACATGTTAATTAATTTAAAATAAATTAAAAATAGGCTCATCCCATTGAAAAATATCTCTAGGTCACCTTGTGGACAACAAGCAAGCACTTTTTGTGATTTTTTTTGTAAAGTTTGGTGAAGAGTTTTGGAGATTTTAAATTTTTTAAAAGTATATATAATTTATACCTAAAAAATTATTATATTATAATTATTTTTTATCCTTGAAACTCATTTTAGACCATCTAATCCAAATCAGGGTTTCTTAAGGCCCAAAGAGCACAATAAAACACAACAAAGCATTTTTTGAAGTTGTATATGGAGTTTGGAGATAAAAATTTGTTTAAAGGTATTTAACACAATTTTTATTATGTTATAATCATATTTAAACTCCTTATATATTTAAATAATTAAAATTAATCAAGTTTTAGGTTCTCATACTACATTCATGAAGTTTTTCAAACCACAGAAGATAGAAGCTTCTAAGAAGAGCCAGTATGAAAAGTTGTAATTATCATCATTAAATACATAATTAGAAGATATATTTCATGAATAATTAAAAATTAATATTATTATCTCTCTATAAATTATATTCATCCATTTTGGATAAATTTATAAAAGGTCAAGTCAATAGGAAGAGTCTTCAATTAGCCCTAAAAAGGTGGAGTTTGAAACATGCAAGAGTGGATAAGTTGAGTTGAAGTATTGGTTAAGATTTGAGGCCCTGTTATAATTCAAGAGACTCCTTAAATAAAAAACATTGAATATTTCTCCTACTATTCCACATTTGTATAATTATAGAAAGTCAAGAAGAAGAAACATGCATGCAAGGTGCCAAGTCAAGAAGCTCAAGTCAAACTCCAAGTTACAAGTCAAGATAAGTCAATTCAAACTTAAAAATGAAATAAATATAAATAAATTCAAACATAAATATTAATTCAAGATAATTTTTTTCACTAAATATTAAAAGGATTTCAAATTGTTCACAAGGAATTAACTGAAGTGAATATCAAGATCTCTTCAAGACTGAAGACTTTCAAAGCATGAAAGGGACCTTTGACTTTTCAACAACATTAAAAAATTTCTCTCTCTCACTTTCACACCATATTAAAATAAATATAAATATCATATTACAATATTATATGTCATAATTTGGTGGATATAAAGTTTGAGTTGAAGTTTGAGTTAAAGTTTCAGTTTATGAAGATTGAACTATGACTAGCAGTTGGACTCATCTCTAGTTTTGGAGATGCATTGTCTTATCTCTCTCTTATTCATTTCTATATGTACATTAATTTTTAAATTATTAAATCATATTATGATTTTGGATTACATAAAATCTTAAAAAAAATTGTACTACATCACCTTTGAATTAATAAAGAGCTAAATTTTCCTCCATTTGAAAGTAGTTCATGAAGTGTGTGCTTTTAATTTTATTGATATAACTTAGTGAACAACTAATTTTAATTTTTTATGCTTGAATATCTCACCTTTTTTCATATAATAATGACTCTTTAATGTCACATAAATTATCTAAGTCTGATTTATACCTAATTTAAAAGTGAATTCCATCATTGTTCATTCCTTCCAAACTAGTATGAGTGTTTTTCTAGACTTCTATGTGAAATACTAATGAAAGATTCATTTTATTAAGATTAATTGAATTTTTGAATGTTATTTAGCTTCCAAATTGTGTAAATTATAGGCATAATTGAATTTAACATTGGTGAATCACCCCAATTTTTAGTTTTCATTTTTATTTTCAGCTTTAGCATTGCTTCGTATACCCTTTTCCTAGTCAAGAAATCACTATCTAAGAGAGTTTAGAGAGAAGTGGGTAAATGTACCAAAGGGAAACATCCCTTTATATATATATATATATATATATATATATATATATATATATATATATATATATCAAAAATAAGGTCACTCACACCTTGGATACTTTCCATTGTATCAATAGGAGTGAGAATAAATCATAGGTTCTTATAGGGTGCACTTCTAAGTGATAAAAATTCATCACCTACCTAGTGGGATAATAGCATAGAAGATTGCTAAATATTGGTGCTAGTTTTAGCAATTTGTAGCGAATACATTGCTTAATTACTAAGTATCTAGTGACTAAAAGTTATATATATTTGGTTTAATCATTCCAAGTTGCTAAAAAAATCAATTGGTATGTATTTCAATCCTCCATTTTGTGAAAATGTAGCTTTTGTATTTTCATATCCTCCATATCAGGGTGAAAATATTATGGATTCACCTCAAGTAGCATTGGACTAGTAGGATATAAATTTTCTCATTATATTTACCACCCTCATACCCATTTTCATGTTTGAAATCAACCTTTATAAAATGATGTTATTTCCAATTACCCTAAAAAAAGTATGCAAGATATAAAACTTGAATTTGAGAAATAATGTATGGAGATTGTTAGGGAAGAGGAATACAATAGGAATCAACAAGAACTTTAATATCAAGACTATATATTAGTAAGAGATAAATTCATTAAATAGATATGATGAGGTTATAAGAGAACCAAAATAGTAGTTGCCTATGATAGTAAAAATAATTGATTCCAAAATTCCATGTTGGAAACAAGAACTAAAATCCTTTTGAACATTCAAGAGAGTTTACTTGATTTAAAATTCAAATTTTATAACTCATAATCCTATGAAAGAGTCCATGCATATGAAATATTTACTCACTCTTCTATAAGAGCCTAAGTCCATTCTATCTTGGAAAGCTTATTAGACCAAGACCCATGATTATGTCATGCTTAATCTTAAGAAATAGCCTCCTCATATGCCAATCCAAAAATAAGAGATAGAGAAAGTTTTTAAAGTCAAACCAATGATGTTTTAAAGTTTCTTCAATCCTCCACCCATCCCTCAAATTTAGGTTGGCCATGAAGATTAAGGCATATCATAATGTGAGAGGTTGATTGTTGAGTAGAAAAAGAAGAATGAAGCATCCCTAACACAAGTTTCTTTACCTCATTTCAAATAAATATCAAATGAAACTATTAATTCTAAATATTAAAGACTTATTAATTAATATTCAATCCCAAATCCCATTTAAGATCATCTAATCATGACTTATATTCATATTCCACCAAATGGAATCTCTTTCCCTCCCACCATCTCCCTTTTTTAAGGAAGACCTATGGTATGGAAATCAAAATAAGAGCATCAAGATGAAGAGGATAATTTATCAATAGAGAATTATGAAGGATTGTGTTTGTTAAACGATTTTAAATTTGACATAGAATAATATCATGTTTCAGCCTTTGAAGAGAAAAATCAAATTGTAGCTAAAAGTGAGACTCAAGAAGTCTATCATGAATATGTTTAGGTTGACATGGAAACAACTAGTGATATTTAAACAATGGTTTCACAAGGTAACATCCCTATATTAACTAGATAAAGATGAATAAGCTAAAATTGAGTATCAAGAAGCTTTTGATGAAGAGTGGTAGTAATACCTTGAATTGATTCAAGATATTGAGACTCTTTGTATGCCTACATATCTTTATGAAGACATTGATAAAGCAATTACCAAGGTTGGAAAACATGTTCAAGAAGATGTTGATAAAAGTATATCTCAATTAGACATTTATGAGGCTAGAGAGAAGTGTTTTTATTTCCTTTAAGATATTGAATAATTTGAATTAGTTGACAATCAAGATGTCATAAAAGACTAATAACATTATTCTAATTAGTCATTTCAGGTTACAATTGTGCTTATTCCTATGAATTAGAGTGTGGTTATGTTGGATATTTTTCTTAGCATTGAAGAGAAATATGAAGATATTGTTTAAATAAAAGAAGAGTTTGTTTATATTGGACATGTTTTTGATTCATTTGATTAACTTGGAGACAAGTCAATGAGTTTGACAAATAGGAAAAGAGATGATCTAGCTAGAATCACACTCACACAGTAGCTTGTTATTAATCTTCATCAACCAAATGGAAGGGGCTTAAGATGTTTTTATTTATATCTAAATTTATTTTTAATGATTTTAGATAGTAGTGTTAATTTAATTTTCCTCCAAGTGTTGTTATGCACATATTCATTTGGTAGTTATTTTAGTTTTCAATTCCATAAATGCTTGTGCATAGGTTTTTTATTTTTTTGATTAAATATTTAGTTTTATATTTGGTTATATTTTTATAAATTCATATCCAAATGGATATAGCTACTGGTATTGAGTGTTTAGTAGGCAAACATTCTAGTAAAGTCACCAATAATATTGATAATTTTGCCACCATTTGTCCAAGTTACTTATGTAAAGGTTTTAAATAAGGTTTAATTAATGGATTTATGACTCTAATGGTTATAAAAAACATAATAAAACCTTTATTATTCTAAAACAATTCTTAGGAACAACTCACAAGTCCAAATTTTGACAGAGATTTCTTTTATTCCTCTAACTAGCTAGTTGCAAGTTAGTAAAGCCAATTTTAATTGCTCGGTGCATAAAGGATAAGAATATTTTGTTAAAATGTTTTTAAGCAAGTTATATTCAAAAATTAACTCAATATTACATTAATTTATTTAATTTTATATTTGATTAACTTTATGAATAATCATTAAGAAGCAAAGGTGTTCTAAAACCCTTTTTAAAGCCCAGTGGCTTAGTTTTAGGCAGAATGATTGCATTTTTGAGTTATTTGTTTAAAATTAAAATATATGTGAGATATTATGGGGAATTTAAAAAATTAATACTCATTTATAAATTAAAATTTTGAGGTAAATAATAGATATTGGCTAAAGTACAGGTATCAGGGTTGTAAGAGTGTCAGAGAGATAGTCAAAAAGGCAATTTTTGAGTGGTTTAAGAGATTGTTTGAGAGAATCCAATGGTTGGAATGATCATTTTGGTTAATAAAATTCACAATTAAAAATTAATTAGTTATTAATACCTCATAAAACTCAATAAAATGACAAAATCTAGACTTATAAGCATTCAAAAATGAAATTGTGCAAGCTAGAAAACACTAAAAAGTGCATATTTTGAGTTTCATTAAATTAAATATATTTAAATTTAAAATTAATGTATTATTTTATGTATTTTAATGTTTAAAATTTATTTTATGTCTGTAATATACCTGAGGAGAGATAAAATTCCAAAGCATAGGTCTAATCATGAAAGAAACCAAGGTTTTTCACTATTTTGCTCATAAATGGAGTTAGAAATGAGTGTTTTAGGTCCTTAAAATGTCAAAAAATGATTTAATATTGTGCATAGTTAATTAAAATTTATTAATACATTCTCATTAAATGAAAAAAAAAAAAAAATAGGCTCATCCCATTGAAAAACAACTCTAGGTCACCCTACAACCAAGACACATTCTGTAAAAATGTTTTTGGGAGTTTGGCAAAAAGTTTTGGAGACTTTTTTAAAATTAAAATTTTTCCCCATTGATACCTATCCAATTAGAATATTATGAGTGTTTTTTTAGGCCTAAAATTAATTTTATACCCCCTAATATAAATAGGGGTTTCTTGAGGCCTATATAGCACAATAGATCATTTTTTGAAGTTACACATGAAATCTAGAGCTAAAAATTATTTAAAGGTCTATTCCACTATGGTGATTATGTTAAAATCATATTTTAAATACTTATATATTAAAATATTTAAAATTCATCAAGTTTTATGTTTTCATAGTGCATTCATGAAGCTTATCAAACCATAAAAGATAAAAGCTTCCAAGAAGAACCAGTATGAAGAGTTGTAATAGTCATCATCAAATGCATAATTAGCATATATATTTCTTGAATAATTAAAAATCAACATGATTATATCTATATAAAATTTTCACCCCCATTTTGGATAAATTTATAAAATTTCAAGTCAAAAGGAATAGTATTTAATTAACCTTATAAAGGTGGAGTTTGAAACATGCAAGAGTGGATTAGTTGAGTTGAAGTCTTGGTTAAGATTTGATTCCCTATTTTCATGAAAATAAATATTTTTAAAAACAAAATGAAATATATCTCCTAATATGTCGCATTTGGATAATTTATAAATTCAAGAAGAAAAAACATGCATGCAAGGTGCCAAGTCAAGAAGCTCAAGTCAAATTCTAAGTTGTAAGTCAAGATAAGTCAAGTCAATATCAAAGATGCAATAAATTTAACAGATCACAAATAGTTAAATAAATATAAAAATAATTTCAAACTTCTCACAAGGAGTTAATTGAAGTTAAGATCAAGATCTCTTTAAGACTAAAGGCTTTCAAAGCATGCAAGGGAACTTTGACTTTTCAATAACATTCAAACTTATCTATTTCACACTTGCACACCATATTAAAAATAAAATAAAGTTTATAATCCAATATTATATGTTTATATTTTATGGAATTAAATGTGGATTTCAAGTTTGAGTTAAAGTTTGATATAAATTTTTAGTTGATGAAGATTGAACTATGACTAGCATGTGGACTCATCTCTAGTTTTGGAGGTGCCTTGTCTTATCTATCTCTTATTAATTTATATATGTACATTAATTTTTAAATGATTAGATAATATTATGATTGTGGATTATATAAAATCTACCAAAAAAATTTAATACATCACCTTTGAAGAAATAAAGAGTTAAATTTTCCTCCATTTTCAAGTTGTTCATGAAGAGTGTGCTTATAATTCATCAATAAAACTTAGTGAATGAATAATTTTTATATGTTTATGTATAAATATCTCACATTTATGTAAAAAATAAGAAATATTTAAGATAACATAAAGTGTCTAAGTCTGATTTCTACCTAATTTGAAAGTGAATTCAAATATTGTTTATTCCTTCAAAGTTAGTGTGTGTGTTTATCTAGACCTCTATGTGAAATATTGATGCAAGAGTCATTGTATGAAGATTAAGTGAATGTGTGAATATTATTTATCTTCAAAATTTTGTCAAATATATGCATAATTGACCTTGACATTGGTTCATTACCCTAATTTTTTAGTTTCCATTTCCATTTTCAGCTTTAACATTACTCCTACCTTTTTCTTAGTCAAGAAATCACTATCAAAGAGATTTTAGAGAGAAGTGGGTGAGTTTACCAAAGGGTAAAAAAACTTTATATATATATATATATATATATATATATATATATATATATATCCAAAATAAAGTCACCCACACCTTGGATATTTTCCATTATATCAACAAGAGTGAGAACAAAACATAAGTTCTTACAAGGTGCACTTCTGAGTGAAGTTTTCATTTTAATTTTTAATTTTATCATTGTTTTTTCTACCCTTTTCTTAGTCAATAAATCACTATCTAAGAGAGTTTAGATAGAATTGGGTGAGTGTACCAAAGGGAACCATCCCTTCATCTAGATATTCTCTCCAACATAAGGTCACCCACACCTTTGAGAGTTTCCATTGTATCAATAGGAGTGAGAACAAAGGGGTTATTATAGGGTGCACTTATGAGTGATAACAATTACTTTAGCATTTATCATTATGTAATTGTTTTTAAATTATTATTAGACCAAATATAATTGGTGTAGACACCTTGTTTTGTCCACAACTATGTTTCAACCAAACTTATTATTGATTTCTACCAAATAATGTGAATTAATCCTAAGAATCACTAAATGTCTCAATTTTGTCTTCACATCAAACATTAGTTCCCAAAATTATGTTGAGGCATCCCTATTTGGGTTATTACCTCCCATAGATTCATCCTAAATAAGCGAGGCACTTAACCAATTATTAAAATACAAAAACCTAAGTAGAATGAATTAACTAAGAAAATAAAAATAACTTATTAAGTGAAAATTCCATATAAAATTAGTGAAAATCAATTTTTTAAATGGGAAATTTTAATATAAATGAGATCATGATGATGTCATCATACTCATAGTAAAGGGATTGGAATATCTTGATAATAATCCTTAAATTTAGAAATGGAAATCCATGATTAATAAATGGGATCTATATCCAAAATATTAATTGTTTTTCCCTTTCCTAACTTAACCATAGTTAAATCTAAATTAAATACACTTGAGTTAAGGTTAATTGGAGAACATATAAATATAAGTGCCAAGGCCATTATTTAATAAGCTTCTTTGTGTAGAGTTATAATGCTAAATTGTTAAGAGATAACTTTATTTTTCCAATCTAAGCCAATCCAAGCCACAAGTGGACAATGAAAGGTACTACCCATAAGGAAAACACATTAAAAATAGAATCTATTAGAGACATAAACCAAACATTGAACATGCTCACATGCCAATGAGCAAGCATCATTTGACAAGGGAATTAAAGGTAGTTTGTTGTATTTATTTATTATTTGTATTTATGCTTAGTTGTGTTATTTCTCATCCAAGTACCTAAGCAAGTATTTGTTTCTTTCATTGAGTTGTTTGATATTAGGGTCTTGTAATTCCACTAACAAGAGAAAGCTCATGATCTCCTTCATAATCCTATGTTATGTAATGGCATGCCCTTTAGTGAATTTATTATGTATTATCCCTTTAGTGATCACACCTTAACCCTTTAGTTCATTTATTACTAGAATTAGGGTTAAAACTTGTAAAGTCACCTTCTTGTGGAAGGGAAAATGATAATTTTTTATTTAAAATCTATGACTTTGCCAATACTATTTTGTCTATGTTAATTTATATCAAAATGGTGACTTTACCTTATTATATAAATGGTAAATTTTCCTTGTGTCAAAAACCCAAGAGCTTCAAAAGTGAAATTTGTTTTTGGACTAACCATTTTAAATAAACACAACTTAATCTCCTAAAATTTATTGTAGGAAACTGAATCAAAGGGAGAAAACTTCCATCACTTTAAAATTCATTCACACTTGTATTTTTGGTGCTTAAAATTTACTTGCAAAAAAACATTACTGTTAATTTTTAAAAGTTACAAGTTCAAACACACAAAGGGCCAAACTTCAATTTACATGTTAGGTGATCTAAAAAGAACAAAAACATTATATTAGTGCTCCTAAGAGATTTTGAATTTTGTTTTTTTGCAAAATTACTTAGTTTCTTTTTGTAAATTATTTTCTTATTTTAGAAAAAAAAATCATGTATGCTCTCCCATATCCCCTTTATGGAACTTTGGTGATAAAAAATGCATCATTTTTTCTTATTTAGTTGAGTCGTAGAAGTGAATAAAATTTGTGGATGCTCTCCCCAAAATATGAGTGACTTGAGTGACTTATAAATGACCCTAAAGTTCTTTCATTTTTGTTTTATTTATTTATTTTTTCATTATCTTATGATCAAAAGTTCATAGCCTCCTCACGAGTTCTCTAGGAGGACTTTGTCCTAGATTTTTATCACTTGAAAATGTTCCAAACACATTCCATGATGGGGTATTAAAATTGATAAAACCATTGGATGGGATAGTGGTGAGTGGTAAACCTAACCAATCCAATAATTCCTTAGATTTTACATGTACTAGACATTATAATTCACTAAGAAGTACATGGATGAATCAATTATTTAAAGGACTAGACCATTGCATAAAAAATCTAGGAAGTAACCATCTAAATTATGTGATTACTCCATCATGTTAACCACATGTTTGGAACATATAGAACACATCAAAAAATTAATATTTAGATCAACCCCACTTGTCATAGAATATAATTCTAAATGCTAATTTACTTTAGCAATCTAAGTTCATGCCACATATCAATGTTTGATAGATACAAGGGGGCTTAAAAAATCTATCTACATGTGCTTTTAATTTTTTGGATTAACAATTAATTAAATTTTAGCATTGGTATATTGATTGAAACTTTGGTAGAGAATATGTAACCTTGTAAATTTTTAGGATAGGATGTGCATCTATGTGTTTTTTTATTCTTTTAATTAAATCTATTTTAAGGTCTAACTTGTTTTATTTGTATGTTAAAACACATCTAAAATAATTCAAAAACTTCAAAAACAAAACACATGTTACACACCACTTTGAGTAAATAAGTGTCATGTTATCAAAATCACTAAAAACATTTGCCTTCGATTGAGAATTTCAAAACTAATTTTGTATACTTTTTAAAATAGACATTGTTATACTACCCAATTTTTTTGAAGACATTTACCTTTTTTTTAAAACCATGTCCAAAACTATTTTGTACCTTTGTCCCAAAAGGTTCCATTATGATTCTAGTTTTAGTCTAGACCTTTGTTCATCCAATTATTTCAAAATATCATTCAAAATCCATCTTTCAAAGTTCATATCTAAAATAGTTGGTTTACACTTGAGTCATGTTTACAATTTGAGATGTATTTTTCACCTTTATGTGTTTAGATTGTGTAACTTGGATCAATTTTTAGTTTGATTTTTAAAAACCTTTGCCTAAGATACCAAATTTCCTTTTATCATGTCTTTCCTTGATTCCAAGTTTTTTTATACCAAGTGTGTCATTTGTTTTAAATCAGGATCTTTAGACTTAAGAGTGTTTCAAAATTCAAATTCCTATAATATTTCAAATACCAAGTTAAAGTTTTGTGTCAAGACCTATTTCATGTGCTTATACCAAGTTATTTTCTAAGACCAATCTCATGTTCCTAAACCTAAACCTAGATAAAATCCATTTCAATTTAACCTATTTTATTAAACCAAATAAAATTCATAGTGCCAATTTTCATGTCCAAATTGACCACATTCAAATCTAGACCTTTTCCAAACATAAATTATTTGAACCAACTTATACAGGCATGCCAAAATAAGGTATTTTTTAACCCACATTCTAATCCAATCAGATTTTTTTTAATCCCACTTAAACCATGCCAATTGAACCCCTTTCATTATTTAGAGTTAGACCATGCTAATCAAACCCATGCTAACTAATTAAACTATGACCATGTTGTTTGGTCTAATTTATAATTTCCAATTTAATACATGTTTTCCCTCTTTGGAGTTATGACAAATACCAAGATTAAGACCATCCTCTTTGGGTCAATTCCAAATTAATGGCACAAAAATTTCAAACCAACCATGGCCCCAAATGGAAAATTTACCCAACAAATCCTTGAGATACATATTTTATCAATTGGTCACAAAAAACATAATTGTGTGTCCACATACTCAACCTTTAAGTGAAAATAATCTCAAACCTCCCTGGTACTGAATGGATGAATATTATGAGTATCATGGGATTCAAGGCCATTCACTTAATCAATGTGTGATGTTTGCATAGTATATAAAAAACTTGATTAATCATGGGGATATCATGATTGAGACACAACCACATTAGTCATTGCCTTATAACACCCACCCATCTAATCTAGTTAGTGCATCACCACCTCATTTTTTAATCTAATTTGACAAATGGGTTGTTGAGAATAGAGATGCAACCCTTCTAAAATTGTTGAGAACTATTGATGTGAATTTTTTTGGGGGAGACAAATTGATGCCTTTATGTCAACACTGTGGGGAAGAAATTCCCACTCTTATTATTAGGTGGTGTTATCTTTATTGAAAGCTAAAATGATAAAATAATAAATATTTAAAGACAAGGAAATTTAAATCATGAGAGAATTAATTTTAACTTGAAAGTATGGAAAGGATTTTTATAAATGAATATGATGAGAGAGAGAGAGAGAAAAGGGATGAGTTTTAGGCAACAAATTAATCATGTTAAAAACTAAGACTGGACAAAAGTGTTGAGAGAAAATATGACTTTCAAAGGGAGTAAATCTCTCTCATTCAATGGGTTAAAAAGACATAATAATATACTTAGGGATAAGAAACATACATCAAAAAACTACTTAACTCTAATAACATAAAAGAGTATTCCTCTATATTTTCTCATAGAAACAACAAAGATATTGCCTCTATTCCCATTGAGATTTCATATATGATGTAAATATAAATCAAAATTTTAGATAAAAATTTTGTAATATAATTTATTATTATTTTGAAGTTGATATCAATAGAAACTATAATTAAATATGTTTAATTAAGAAAAAATACAATCCAAAATAGATTACTAACATAAAGTTTAAGAACACCTTTTTGTATTGATTTCAGAAGAGTACAATGTTTGATCTCCCTTTACAAAACTTTTCCAAAAATCTATCTATTTCAAAATCAAAATATGAATGCCTAACTTGTATTTATAGGCTAAAATGGGTGGTTATGGTGAAAAACCACCTATTTTTCCTTTTTACATGGTTACAAAAACATTAATAAGAAATTACAACTTGAAATTGTGCAAATTAATCATTTAGCACCACTTGAGAAAACCATTTGGAGTTTTTTCAATACTTTTAAAGTCAAATTATCAATTTGCACAACTTGAAAAATCAAGTTATAAAAATTAAAAAGACAATGTTTAAAATGATAACATACATTTTCAAGAGTAAATATAGTGTGATAAAAATAATCTATGTGCAAAATAAACATGAGAATAAAACACTAAAAATAATTCCTCAATCTTATTGTTGCTTTATTGAAAATCTCTTCCCTTTCATAAAATTATCAAATATTTAGATAAATCCCCTTATCAAACCTTCATCTGGTCTACCTGTGTACCTATAAGCAATGTCTATTAAATAGTCTAACTCTTTCATTTCCTAAAGTTTATGTTGGAGACTCTTTATCTTCATGCTAATATTATCCACATTCACTTGATATTTGGATAACTTTGAAGTTCCTCATGACCAAATATAGCTATGGGATTGACAATCTCCTAAATTTATTCTTTGAATTCTCTAATCATAGTTTTGATTGAAATCAAATTTCAATTTTGATCTTTATAATTGACAAAAGAACACTTCAATGTTTTGACATTAGTGTCAATCTCCATCATCACGTCACTTCCAAGTGACTTTGCATTGTTGAATTTTTGAAGACATTATTGGTGAGATTAGATCTTGAATTTCATAGCATCGAGAATTTAATTTGATAAACAAATTATTCCTTATTGATGAATCCTTTTTCAATAAGTTAATATAAGAAAATTTTAAGAATTCATCCAACTTGTGACCATATTTTATAAACCATCATTGTCATGATGATAATTATTGAGGTTCCATGATTAGTAATATTTTCAATCCAATTTTCATTATGTTCCCCATTTGACCTACCTCTCTTGCTTTCTCCAATGTCTTAGCATGATGAATTAATGAAATAATTATTTGTTGAATTAGTCTGAACAATCTCTATATCACTAAATTTAATTGTTCTACCTTTTCCTTTAATTCATTTTTTTGCTTTGTCCTTATCCATTTTTTCAAAAATGGTACTAATCACCAATTATACATCTCCTTTAATTATTTCTCTTGTAGACTTTCCCAAATGAACCTTGCATACTTCATAGTCTTCAATTCTAATTTTTTTACTTAACTTTTTTGACTGCAAGAATTACCACTTTTACTTACTTCTCTCCTTTTTCATCTATTACCATTCATAAAACTATTCTCACTTTCTTTGGCCTTTTTGAGAAAGGAAGTGTCAAAATTTCTATCTCTTTCTCCTCAAGTTCAATAACTTTTCTTATTTTCTTTACCATTGTGGATAACCAATCTATAGTTGTCATGATTGAAGAAGGAGGTGTGACAAAAGTTGAGACTGGTGAAATAAGCATAGCTATAGTAGAAGAAGGTGTTTTCTCAATTGCGGCACCTTGTAAAGATGTTTTTACTTGTTATCATTTATTGATTGTATCAATAGGAGTTATTAGAGAAGAAATGAGAGGCAATTCAATATTTGAGGGAGAATATGAATAAATAAGAGTGATATCTTACAACAAGAAATTAGATCACATATGGAACATCATATCATTTTAAGCCAAAAAATATTTCATCGTATTCTATATAAGTTCTTGATAATGCAAGAAAATATCAATAGGAATATCTTGAGGAATTTAAATACTAAGATAAGATGAGAAATTTTCATCTAACCTCATTATTTTGAGCTTAATATTATTTTATGGAGAAACATCTTGTTGAATAGCTTCTGGTTCAGGTGCCTCTTTAATCATCATGGGCTTCCCATGCACAACTAATTCATCTACTTTTTATGATTCATCATGTTAATTGTAGAATCTACCAAATTCATCTTCCCTAAGAGGTGTAGGTAAATCAATGTTTCCAACATCCAATCCTTTTCTCATCAACCACTTAAGATTTATGTCAAGTATTGTTCTTATTTTACTTTTGATAGAATTATATTCCCTATAATCCTAATAGAATACAAGCAATGGGTTCATTAGAATATTTTATTTTTCAAATATGGGATCCAATATGACCTCCTCATCCACCAATTACTTTGGCACTTTCAATATGCCAAATTTGAATTTTGTTTCATGGTAAACTGTGAATAGTTTCTAATCCTTAAAAATTTATCATCATCACAATCCATCCAATAGTTCTCAAAATGTAGGAGATATTGATATGAAGGTCTAAGATTATACTCAATCAATCCCCTAATGTCAAATTCAAACCTACTCTCAAAAGTTTGGAGATTATTATGAGACATGTATTATTCAACTGTCTTGGCATTTTAGTGATGGACAAGTATACCTACCAATTGAGATTAGAAATTTGACTCCTATCTTATGTCAGCCTATTAAGAACTTGTGCGTTTTGACAAGTTGTCTTTCCATTTCCATCAATGACCACTTATCACTAACATATCATAGAAACATATAAAGAGTAACCTCACAACCACTAATTCTCAAATAACTAAAAGTTGGGAACTCTATGAACCAAGTTTTACATCTAGTTATCTCTATGGTGATTGATACTAATATTCTCATGTTGAAAACCTCTTTTTCAAATAACTGAAAGATGAAATGAACAAAATAATCATTCACCCTTTTTAAATGATGGGTGTTTCCATTCAATGCTAGTTGGGGATAGAAGTCATATACCATTGCCTTCTTGAAATCACCTACTATATGAAATCCATCAAAATATTTTTTGCTTTCTATAGTGTAAATGAGATATGAAGTCATATAGAACCTTGACATGACTTCTACCTCCATTAGTTATTTTTGAATTGCATCATTGATCAACTGTACCTAATTTATATATTTATTATTTATGAGGATGATCCAAATGAATTTGTATATCCATTTCTAAAAGTTCTTCATTATTTGGCTTCCCACTATCCTATGTAATAGTGTTATCATGTCATTTATTTAATTCTTGAAATTAGACCTTATGCAATTTTTTGAGAGTCATGTGGAGGAATGTTTTAACTTAGTCAACCATCCATTGTTGACTTGTTTAGCACACATAATACTATTGTCATACCAAAATATTTGAGAGGAATCAAGAGTCATATGTATAAAATATTTACGATCTAAAAGGCAAAAAACTTTGTCTATGTGCTCAAGGATGAAACTTGTTACCAATTCCTCTTGTGATTCTCTCACTTCCCTTGTCTTTAAGTTATAGTTAATTGTCATGGCCAAAACTATCTCAAAATTATATACTAAAATAGAGAATGCTACTAATTGTGCTAATCCACTATCAAAAATCCTTTGACCAAAATTGATTTTATACTCTACATTCATCCTTTCTCAAAATGTGTCTAAGCCAATATGACCTAGATCGGTGTTTGTGATATTTTCAACATTGGAATCCACATTTTCTAGAGTAGAGGGTGAAGACATCAAATTCTACAATAAAACTAACAATTGGGAGATATTTGTGGAAAAGCTTCTTATTTATAAAAAATGATGATATCAAATAACTTTAAAGCCAAAAGAATTTATTTAAATGCAACAGGAGGTTATACTCATAGGTTAATCTATGCAAATTACTCCAATGTTTTTTCAATGTCATCTATATGAATTTAACTTTTGTTTGACCAATTTTCCTGATTGTACCTATTCCTATTCAAATATTTATATTGAAATTTAGTAAACTTCCCTAGTAAACAAAAATGAATTGAAAAGAAATTTTTAAAAATTCATTTTTAATTTTAAAATTTTATCACCTATTCCCAATTTGGAAAAAACATTAAAAATCAATTACCAATTAATTTTTCCAAACTGCAAACTATCTGAGATCACCAAAAGAAATACCAATTTTTTAAATTTTGTAGTGAAAACAATTTAAATCCTAACTTTTATTTTCAAAAAATCAAAACCCTATAAAAAGATCTTTTTTTTATTTTATCAACTCTTAACTTATTCTATGAGGCATAGCCTTTTAAAATTTTAATTTCTCTTTTGAAAGGTGCCACATAGCTATACGATTTTCATTTTGTAAACAAAAAAGATCAAAATCTATTTTTTTAATTTTATATCTTATTTTCCCTAAATCCGTATAATTATTTTTATCTCTAAAGAAGTAAAAAAAATCACTTTTTTATTATCTCCCCGAACTATTTTAGTCATACGATTTGCATATAGGAAAATGAAAACTTAAAAAAAAGGTTTGTTTTTTATTTAAAACTTGATTCCTCCTTGGGCATATGACTCAATTTTTACTCAAAAAAAGCTAAAAATAAATTTTTAAATTGCCTAAATTTCACTTCATGTAGGTCATATGGCTGGTTGATAGAAGAAATTGAGAAAAAAATTTAAAGATTCAAAAAAAATGTACCTTCCACTCTCCCATATAAGTCATATAACTAGTTGTATGGTTTAACTTTTAGCAGATACAAACCAAAAAAATGATTTTTAAAAATCCCTTATTCCTCCTTGAAATCATACAGCCTATTGGATAGGAAAAATAATTTGAAAATGAACTATTTAAAATTTAAATCTTTATCTTCCACTTGGGTTGGGCACATTTTCCTTTTTTAAGCATTTGGGAGATACAAGACAAAACAAAAGTGCTTGTTTTTAATCTTCAAATTTATTTTTTATTTCTTATTTCATTAAAATACACTTTTAATACCTCTTCTTAGTTGAAAAATAAATTAAAATAACTTCTTCCTTTTTTTATTTTACTTCTCTTCCACGGGTCTGAGCATACTTCTTCTAGCTGATAGCAGATAAAAACACAAATGAAAATTCAATTTTATTTTTGCTAAAAATTACTAGAGCTCAAACATGTAGGTTGAAAAAACTTTTTATAAGGGAAAAAAATTTTTATTTAACACAACTCTAAAAAATAACTACAATTATATGATTAGAGGAAGAAATAAATGAAATTGCATGCAAGTTAAAAAATGACAGTTGAATTTGCAATGGAGATTTTCACTGATGAAAAAAGAAATTACAATGTAGAGATATACATTTACATGACTTGTAGAAGTGTATTTTAAATTTGCATGATTTGCAAAAATAGAATTTAGAATTACACAGGAAGGGGAAATGCAAAGTCAATTTGTAACTTGCATGGAAATGCAAATCAAATTTGCAATTTGCATAGAAAAGAAATTTGTTTTTAAAATTACATGAAAACACAAAAAACAAATTCAAATTGCATGGTGTTGAATTTTTTTTCATAAATTGTAAGAAATGCAAAATAAAAAATGCAATTTATACCAAGTGGAAAAAGGAATTTGAAATTTACATGGAGTGAAAAAATAAATTTGAAAATCACATGACTTTGAAGAATGTCAAGGTATTTTTCACAACTTTGAGAAAAGTAACATGAATTTGCATAACTTATGAAAATTTTAATGGATTTTGAAAATTATAGGGAAGGTTAATGACTTTTTGCATAGGGGCTTAAATGCACTTAAAAACAACTTGAGATAAAAAGCAATTTGTCCATGAATTTTTAATTAACCAATTAAATTTAATTAATTGATTAAAAAATTAATTTCTCAAAATTTTGATAATCTAAATCTCAAGTCAAATTTAGTCGTTAGTAAAAATTGAATTTTCACTAGTTTTTATTTTTACAAAAACCATGACAACCACTAGCTCTAATTGAGATTTTGAACTGCAAGGAACAAAAAGAACTTGGATTCTCTAGTTTTGTAGGCCAACATTTTATTCATTGGGAAATGGAGTTTTCAACAACTTTGATAAATCCTAAAAATATATGATTTTCAATATAAAGATGGGTGCTCAAGACATCAAAGATTTGTCACATGTCAAAAGACAATGTATATGAGGGTCAGATACTCATCATGACAGGTGTTATCACATATTTAAAAGGATAGTGTATGCAAGGGAATTTTAGTTATGTGTTTTTACATAAATTAAAATGTGAAGGAAAAAGTGCCTTTTATATTCTCTATGATTAACTCTTGAATACCAACTTAACCAATTATTAGGCTAAGTGTCTATGAAATTATCATTTATGAAATAATAGCATTTTTAGAATGATTCAATTCAAAGGTGAACCATCATTTGAAATGAGAGAATCTTGGAAGGTGAACATGAATATTTGTGTAGTAACAACTTATATAGATATAGATTTATTGACCATCTTAATTAAGAAAAATTCTAGGAACTATTTAAGATAGAAACACTCAACAGGATGAAGAAACAAAGAGGGGCAAAATGAGAAAGGAAAGAACATAACAAAATAATCCAAAAAGAAAGAACAAGAAAGAAACATAACCAAAACTGTATTTACATATATACAAAAGAGAGCCAACTACTTTTTATTGGACATAGTGTTTGAGGTATTTCCCACTAAAGGGAAATAGTAGATGAGTTCCATCATGATATTCGAGGTAGAAATTATTATTACCTCATAAGTGATTGATCCTAAATGGTCCCATCCAAAGTGAATCAAACTTCTCATGACTCCATTTTGGTTCTCTATGACTATCCCAGAGTAGTACCAAATCTCTTAATTGGAATTATATTTTATTTACCTTATTATCAAAGATAAATTTGACATTATATTGATGTTCTATAATTCTATCAACCACCTTTGTCTTTTTTCTTCTAGTTATTATAGGTAGAAAATTATTTTATCTAGTGGGCTTTCAAAATTTGGATTCTCAATGGCTCTAGATAACTACAAGGAAGGTAACTCAAGAGTCACGTGAATCATAACATCTACTCCATATAAAAACTAGAATGGATACATACCAATAGCATTTTTTGGTTTTATATGATCTACCCAAAGAGTAGCATATACCTTATTATGCCATTTTTTAAATTCTCATCTACTACTTTTTGCATGATTATGAATAGGTTTTTGTTACTTGACTCAGCTTGACCATTACCATGTAGATGATAGTTTGATGAATGAAACAAAGAAACATCGTACCCATAAAATGCAATCATAAATGAAGAATAAAAGTTAAGAGGCATTGTCTATAACAATATTTTATGGGATTCCATGTTGTACCAAGAAATTTTCCTTGATGAATTTATAAATGAATCTTTAAGTTATATGTTTAATAGGAATCACCTCTACCCACTTAGAGAAGTAATATATTACCGTAATAACATAAGTGTGACCTATGCTCGAATGAGGGTTCAATGTTCTAATGAAATTTAGTCCCCATTATTAAAATGGTTTATTCAACTATCACTAGTTGGAGAAGATTTTTCCATGCCTCACACTTTATCACCCATTCATATGAATCCTTGAAAATCTTTTTCTAATATTAATGGGCTCTAAGAATTTTCTATGCTATTACCCTGACAGAAAAATGCCATCCATAGGCTTGATCATGAAAATCTTTCAATAATTTTTTTTGTTGTTATTTATCAACCCACCTTAAGAAGAAGCCATCAATGATTTTATTTAAAAGAGATCTATCTCATATGACATAATTATTATCTTATAGTTTTACCATTCTGTATTGTTTAACATTCAAGTTTGAAGGACATTTTCTATATGTCAGGTAGAAAGTAATGTCAGAAAACCATTCATTAATAAAATCAACAAACAAGATGAAAAGAAGCTCTTAATCATCTTGTTCATCTAAAACTATTAAAGACCCTGATTGTATATTTCCCTATTATTACATGAGTTCACATAGTCCTTTTCCTCAAACTAGTTTTGTAAGTTTTATTTCTAGATCATAATCTTGAACTTTGGCTATCCAATTCTCTCATTTATAACTAGGTTCCTACTGGGTCAAAATATATTTGATTGTTGTACTTAGTACCACAACCAAAAAATATGAATGCAATATGTAATACCTAAATTATTTATCTACTTTCACTATTACATAAGCATGCTTTTCCTTAAGAGAATATTTCAACTCATAATCCTTGAGATTATAACTCATTAAGAAAATTGGGGATTTGATACTTTCATTATTTTTATGAATCAATATTTTTGAGAGTGTATACTCTAAAGCATAGCAGTAGATAATGAATTCTTTCTTAAAATTAGGGCAAACCAATTTTGATACATGAGCAATATCAGCCTTTTTCTTTTCAAATGCTTATTTTCCTTCATTGTTCCACTTTAAAGAAGGTTTTCATTTCATAATGTTTATAATATGTCTAGTGAGCTCATTAAAACTAGGTTTGAATATCCACAAAAAAATTACTTTCACAAAGAAGGAATGCAGTCCTAGTTTTCTTATAGGTAGGGAAAGTTTATGAATCACTTGAACCATTTTTGGATCAATCTCCATTTTTTGAAATAATATGACCTAGGAGTTTGCCTTCAGGTACTCCAAAGATAGTTTTTTTAGGGTTAAGATAAATTCCCTATAAATGACACTTTTCAAAAAATATCTCTAAATATTAATAGTGATCTTATCACTTTTTTGAGAAAACTATCAACTCATCGAGATACACTACAATGATTTCATTCTTAAATTCTTTGAAAACTAGGTCCATTTCTCTCTCAAAATTAGTTCCTACATTGATCAATTCGAATGGCATCTACCTATATGCAAAAGTTCCCTAAAGTGTTGTGAAAGATTTTTCATGTTGATCTTCCTTATTACCCTTGATTTGGTTGTATCCTAAAAAATATTCAAGAATAAAAAACATTTCAATGCCTATTACTACTTGGAAGATTTGATCCATGACTGGAAATGGGTAATTGTCTTTGAGGGATGCTTGATTGAGGTTTTTAAAATTGACACAAATTATAATCTCACCATTCTTATTATGAAATAGTATTATGTTATCTACCCAATTTGAATGGTGGATAAGAAAGATAATTCGAGCATCAAGCATCTTCTTCACTTTGATAACAATAATTCCTATGATTTTGGGATTATATTATCTCAATTTTTGTATGAAAGTTTTTTCATCAAGCTTTAGAGGAACTATTTATGTTGCATCTCTCTAGTTTGAAAATACTTAAGATATGTGTATAAATACACAAGTATATCAATATAATTATAGATAAGGCTAACAAACTTCTATTTTTTTTTATGAATAACATTTTCCAATATTGACAAACCTAGGATATTATGATAGCTATAGTCCCTAGCTGTTATTAACCATATATTAATAAATGAATTGAAGTGAGGTAAAATTTATTTAGGTGTAAACTTAGATTCTAAGATAGATTTCATTATTTTATCATACTTAGACAAATTTGCAATATCGTCAGAAAGAGATGAGTAAGCTTATTGATGAGGTCAGAGCTCAAATGTGTGGATATTTTAGGAGAAGGTGATCATATGTGTTTATTAATTCTTGGAACTAGTTTATCTTTTCTAATTTCTAAATCATATGATGTAGTGCATTAGAATATCTACATATACAAAGTTGGGTTTTCAAGTAGATTGACTATGTTTTTCCATACTTAGCCAATTTTGTAGTGTGGTAGAAAGATTCAAGTGAGCACTTTGAAATAATTATATCTTTCACATGTGAATGTGAAAAGAAAAAATAATCATATGGGTTTGTTGATTTTTAAACATAGATCATTTGAAATAAATTTGAGATCATGAATTATATCATGAAAAAATATATGGATGATCAAATTTGGTCTCTCAGATAGATTTGGACTTTGTTGGTTCTGTGACAAAAGTTGATGAGAAGGCATGTTAATAGAATTATATCTTGCATGTGTGAGAATTATAGGATTAGTGGTTCATAATGTTGGATTATCATATAGAAAGAGATCATTTGTTATAATTTTGAGATCCTACAGATAAGCATAAAAGAAGATATTAAGGTGCAAAAATGGCTACTCATGCATATTATAGTTGGTCCCCATACTTAGTCAATTTGGTTGATATTAAAGATCTAGACCTAGTAGAGATCTAAAATTTTATGAGAGTTCATATTTCTAGATAAAATGATGCATATAGAGTCAAATGGGTCAATGTGATAGCTATTTAGTAGAGTTAAAGTTTAGGACCTAATGAAGATCCAATGGTGCATGGGTGATCATACCAATCAAAGATCAATAGTGTGTGTTGATAAAAATAAGGATAAGCACATGATGTTTAATGTCTAATAAATGGTACATGATCTTGATCTAATAGTGAGTGGGTATTCATATTGATGAGTGTTGATTAATATAGTCCTTATTGATCTATAAAAATCAATGGGGTAGATTAAGTCAACATTTTGAGATGGCATGAGATGAGGTCAAAGTAACAGAAGGTTAATGTTTGGATTTGGTGGTATATACATTAAATATTGAACATAATAGATGGTGTGAGATTGATCTTGAGCTAAGAGTACACAAGATGCAATAAAGTTTTTTGAAGTTTAATTGTGATCGTTGCCATTTGAATAGTTGAATTTGTAAAGGAAATAACCAATGTCTAGTTTTTGGACCATAAATTTTGTTAGAAGATGAATTTTCTCATGAAGTAAAAATAAAAGTGGTAGAGGAATTTAAGATACATCTATTAATATGGACTTTAATATTTTAAATTGAATATAGATAAATATATTGATTCTATAATTTAACTATGTGTTCATGTTTATTCTACAAGTGACTCGAGAAGGATATTTGATCTCGTTTTGATGTTGTCTTGTTTTGATCTTATCTTGAATACCTACATTATGTTTCTAGGATTTGATGTATGAAAATATATTCTATATGGTTATACTGCTCCTATTATTCCTCCATCTAGTGTTTTAGATAAGAAGTTTGAGAATAACTCCAAGAAAATAAATGCCATCACTTGTGGTCTTATAGAAATTGAGTTCACCAAAGTAATTGATTGCACATATACTAAGGAAATATGGGATAAATTTAAGACTATTTTTGAATGAGATTCAAAGGTTAAACTTTCTAGTTGTAGAATCACATAAGGTATTTTGAAAGTCTCAAAATGAATGAAGAAGATATCGTGGCATCCTTTTTATAGATAGTTGATGAAATTATGAATATCATCAGTGTTCTTAGAGAGAATATTGAAGATAATAATGTTGTTAAAAAGGAATTAAGTTCTCTTTCCCCCAAGTTTTATCTAAAATTATCTGCTACAGAAGAGAATCATGACTTTACTCAGTTGAAGATGGATCAATTGCATGGCACCCTTACTATCTATGAGATGAGGAAGAATGATGATATACTACCAAAGAAGGAATTTATATTAAAGATAGAGATCAAGCCTAAGAATAATTTCCAAGGTAATCAATCCAAATAATATGACATATCTAACATTGATTATGATGAACTAATTACTTTGATTACTAGGAAATTTAACACTGGTTTAGGGAAGTATAAGGGTAAACTACCCTTCAAATATTTAAATAATGGAAAGATAGGAATTTTTATTAGAAGTTCCCTCATAAGAATGAGAATAAATATGATGAAGATCATGATGAAGGACAAGATGAAGACAAGAAGACATATAAGAAGAAAGGATTCATAAAGTATAACAACAAGAAGAGATCATTCAAGAACAAGAAGACCCTTTACACCAAAGAATTTTTTATCTCATCAAATGTGAGTGAAGACAGTGATTATGAATATGATCATGAATTTTTTGGTCCTACTAAATATGAAACCCTATTCAAGGTATAGGAAAGAAGTTTTTCACATCATAAGATGTCTTCTTGGAATGATTTAGATCATGATGAAGATGAAGTAGACTATGAGACTAAATTATCTAATGATTATGAAGAGCTAAAGATTGAGAAGAAGATCAATAAGAATATGAAATATAAACTCGAGTAATTTGAGGAGAAATTTAGTGTGTTTAAGGAAATAAAGGATGAATATGCAAAGGAACATGAAGATATGGTCAAACATCTCAATTATCAATTGGAGGTCCTGTCTACAAGCCTAAAGGCTAAAGAAGATGAATGTTCAAGGTAAGTTTCTAAAAATGAATCTTTGAAATCTGAGCTAGAAAATAAAAATAGTAAGGTGAAGACATTTGTGATATTTAAAAAGAGCTCATGTGATCTAGACAATCTTATAAGTGGTTAAAAACATGCTAATGATAGAATTGGTCTTATATATGAATAATAACAAAAGACTGTAACTCAAGATAAGATGAAAACTAATGTGACAATAACAATTTGAAGATAAATCATTAGACAAGGAATGAAGGTGTTTGTAGAGTAAATACAAATTAGATCAGATAGCCAAATTCCATGAGGTATGCAAAATTTAATGGTTACTATTATATATGTAATCAATTTGGTCATAGGGATAGAGATTGCAAGAGATCTATTAGAAATGAATTTGCATGGGAATATGATGGGGGTCATTAGTTTAAAGATGTGAATATAATCAAATGATTTGACTATCTTGATGTGGTACACTTTGAAAACCATTATCCACATAAGATTAGACAAGGTGAGTCCTCCTTAAAAGGGGAAGGTTGTTTTGTTTATCGTGATATTGGACACTTTGAAATTTTTTGTCTAAATAAGTTAAGGCAAGATATGTCTCTTGTAAAAGATATGGTATGATACACTTGTAAACAAAGGGGTCACATTGCTGGGTTCTAAAATCAAAAGCCTATAAGATTAATAAGATTTAATTAGGCTCATAAAGTTTAAGAAAGAAGGCAAGTTAACACATGGAATCCAAAAGTGAAAAATTTGAGTCATGATGAGACTACATGTCCAAGTAACTTGTTTGTTATGGTGGAGAATACCTCTAAAGTTTAAGAGTCCCAAGAGGTCTCATTGACTGCTCATGTTGAGAAAGAAGAGACTAAGCTAAAGGAGAAGACCAAGGTGCTATTTGAAGCTAATCCTAATATATCTATGAATCCAAGTGAACATCTAGTTGTTGCTGAGCATATATCATGTAAATAACATCAAGTGTTTGTGCCTAATGATGATGTTTCAAGTTGTAAGGAAGATTATCTAGATGAAAAGGTATGTAATGTAAGGTATCTCCATTTATTATCAATCAAATTCTATAAAAAAAGGAGAATGTTTTATTGGTTAAGGAAGTTATTTCTCTTAAGCCAACTATGAAGAAGAAGAACAAAAAGTATCAATTGAGAAAAGAGGAGATGGAATATGAGGATTTGTTCTTGTTTTAAATCATTAATGTATATAAGGTGTTTCTATCTATGCTTCTTAAGAGACTCATTTAAAAAGGAGAAGCAAGTGTTTCTATAATTTTTTCTACAAGGTCAGATTGAAGGTACTCTACAAGTTTATGCCAATCAGAGAAGGTATTTTTCTAAGGGGGAACAATAAGTTCTTGTGTCTATTTTTAGAGGTTTGTAAAGGAGCTATAGTACAGAGTCATCTTGGGTGATTCAAGGTGGCTTAATAAGATAAATGTAAATAAAAATAAGTGTTTGGTGCTTAGAAAGGTCTATGCATCTCTTTATGGTGAGATTCAAGTATTTTTGAGGTTTAAAGGTATGTATGTGCCAATTGAAGATTTTTTTTAGCTCTCAGGTTTCGTAGTTTGTGCTTAAAAGCTTATAGGTTCTAAAAATGGGTTATAGGAAGTTAAGGCTCCCAAATGTATGAAAGCTCAATTACTGGTGTAGAAGTGTGTGATGTGAGCCTCTATGTGTGCAAGTAGTTTCATAGGTGTGTATTGACCAGAAGGAGGTTTGTTGACCCTACTTGTTTTAAGTTTCAATGGCTTTTAGGTTATGATATAAAATGGGTATGCCTTATTAGTTAAGGTCTAAGGATTATTAATTTTTTGAATGGGACAAAAGGGTGATCAAATCAAACATCACAGAGATTTGAAGGTTTATGGTTCTCTAGTTATTCAAGTTTTTGGCAATATGGAAGGCTAATTGGCTAGTAGGTTTGTGAAGGGAGTATGTTGTAGAGAATGAGTTTGGTGATACAATTTGTATAAGAGAGTTATTTAGATATGAAGTCTCAGATCTTGAAGATGTGTCTAATGAGAATTATAGGCTCTACAAGTTTCATTTGGTGGTCATGGAAGTGTATTGAGATAGAACGCTAGTAAGCCTGCATGGTGATTCTTCATGGTGTGTGGAGTTATGAAGTTTCTCAAAACGTGAAATTTCTCAAAATTATTAGGGGGATCCCTTCTTAGTTATTTTATAGTGAGTTAAATTAGATTTAAATTCTTTTATGTGTTCTTTTGTCATTGGTTGCAGACCTTGATTGAAGAAAGTGTTGGCATGGAAGAAGAGGAGGTTGTTAAGACAAGAAGAGGTGACTTAGAGTAAGGGGGATTTTGTATCATCTTTTTGAGATGGTCCTTTCCTAATTTAGTAGTATTTTAGGTCCTCAAGATTAGTATGTTACCACTTTTTCATTGTGTCAAAGGGGTAGAAAGTGTTGAGGAGAAAGTTCCTAGTTTGGGAATGCTTTGAAGACAAAGAAGGTGTACCATATGTTGCTAGTTTGAAATGTGTTGACATCAATGACAAAGGGGGAGATTGTTAGAAAGTTGTCATGGTGGTGTCATGGAAGTTCCCTAGTGAGTGGATAAAGTGCCTTGATAGTCTATGTGATAATGATAAAGTGTTCAATATGCTTAATATTTCATAACAAAGTGTGTAATGTACTTGTTCTAGTATACTCTATGTATATTTGGTTGATCTTCAGTATTGACATGGCTTGAGAGGACTAGGGATGAGTATGAATGTTTGATCATGTGAAAGGGGTATCATAAGAAATGGTACATGCTTTGAAATATTGTGTATATAAGTAGAATTTATCTGGTTGATCATAGTTTTCATCTAGAAACTTTGGGTCCAGTGGTAGAAAAGATGAATTGCTAGTTTGATGAAGTCACCATTACCATGTGGGAAGGAGTTAAGGGGAGTTGGTTATATGGTTTTGATCACTATAATCCCTAATTATTACTTCATAGATATCAATATATGCATGGAAGTGAGGTCAAAGTTATTAAGGTGTAAAGTTGGATTCTGAGACAAATTTCACTATTTTCCCATACTTGGTCAAATTTGCAATATGGTCAAAAAGAGATGAGTAAGCTTGTTGATGAGGTCAGAGCTCACACATGTGGACATTTTAGGATAAGTTGATCATATGGGTTTGTTTATTCTTGGACTTAGTTTATTTTCACTAATTTCTAGATCATGCGATGTAGCACATCAAAAGATCCGTATATGCAAAGTTAGGATTTCAAGTAGATTGACTATGTTTTTCCATAACCAATTTTGTAGTGTGGTAGAGAGAGCCAAGTGAGTACTTTGAAATCATTATATCTTGAATGTGTGAAGGTGTAAATAAAAACTAATCATATGGGTTTGTTGATTTTTGAATAGACATCATTTGCACTAAATTTGAGATCATGCTCTGTAGCATGAAAAAAGATATGGATGATCAAAGTTGGTCTCTTAGTCAAATTTAGAATTCATAGGCTTTGTGGAAAAATTTGATGAGAAGGCATGTTAATGGAATTATATCTCACATGCATGAGAGTTATAAGAGTAGTGGGTCATATAGTTGGATTCTCATATGATAGGAGATCATCTAGTCTAATTTTGAGATCCTAAAGATAGGTGTAGAAGAAGCTATTGAGGTACAAAAATGGATACTCATGCATATTGTAGTTGGTCCCCATAGTTAATTTTATTGATATTAAAGATCTAGACCTAGTGGAGATCCAATAGTTTGTAGGAGTTTGTACTTCCAAATCAAATGGTGTGCATAGAGTCAATTGGGTCAATGTGTCAGTTGTTTATCAGATTTAAAGTTTAGGACCTAATGAAGATCTAATGGTGTACGAGTGATCATGCCAATCAAAGATAAATTGTACATTTTGAGTGAAATAAGTATAGGTACATGATGTTTAACATCTGAGAAGTGATATAAGATATTTATTTAATGGTGAGTAGGAATTTGTATTGATGATCAAATGGTGAATGTTGATTGATATAGTCCTTGTTGATCTATAAAGATCAATGGAGTGCATTAAGTCAACATTTTGAGATGGCACGAGATGAGGTCAAAGTAATATAAGGTTAGCATTTAGCTTTGGTGGTATATAAATTAAATCTTGGACATTATCGATGGTGTGAGATTAATCTTGAGCTGATAGTCCATAAGATGAGAGAAAAGTTTTCAAAGTTTAATTGTGACTACTACCATTTGAATATTTGAATTTGTAAAGAAAATAACCAGTGTCTAGTTTCTAGACCATAAATTTTGTTAGAAGATGAATTTTCTCATGTAGTAAAAATAAAAGTGGTAGAATAATTCAAAGCACATAAATAAATATGGACTTGAATATCTGAAACTAAATATAGACAAAGATATTGAGCCTAAAAATTGATTATGTGTTCATGCTTATTTTACAAGTGACCCAAGAAGGATATTCGAGTTTGCTTTGATGTTGTATCAATGTCTCATGATGAATTAGATTTTAGATCATGTTGTATACTCCATGAGGAATCTCTTTGTATAATTTGGAGGCGTGAATCAATCTATCTTGAGTATGAACAATTATTAATGTGTTCATTCATGGTGACTATGTGCATAAGGTCTATGTTTAAGTTATTTGAGCATATGTAGAGGTAAGTTCAGTTGATTTTGATAGTTTAAGGATATCTTTGAGGACATAATGAATGGACCTATGTAATTGGAAGTGGTCCTATGTTCATGTTTTTCTCAAGGGTGAGCTTTATGGGTGAATAGGTCTCCATGAGACCTATAAGAGCTACAAGTGCCTTGTTTAAAAGGTGTAGCTGGTTAAGGGTGACCCATATGTTCTATGGCTGAATAATGTAGATTTTAATAAGACTTATCTTTGTATGATATATGTCTTAAGGGTTAATACATGTCTTATGGCCAACCAAGATGGTGTTGACAAAAATTGATCTATAAATAACATAACCAAAATTGACGGGTTCTAGACTTATGAGAGAGACAAGAGAAGGAATTGAGAGAGTCATGTGCATGGGAAGTGAAGTAAGGGTAAAGTGACCTAAATATGTATTTAAGAGCATAAAAAATAGAATACTATTGATATGATTTGTTAATCATAATTTTTTTGGTAGAAAAGAGAGCTTGTTGTTTGAGTGTGAGTAAAGGTGAAGTGATATAAGCTGAGGTCCATCATTAGATGTTGTTGACATCAATTCAAAGGTGGATTTGTTCATAGGTGTTTTTGTGGTATCTCATCACCTAAGGTTTTTTTAGCCTCCTTATAAGGTAAATTTTGATAAAAGGTCTGGTTGTTGTTTCAACTGAATTAGGCAGGTGTAGTATCACCTTAAGGGATGGGTGTCTCACTAAATAGGGATTATAGCTCCTTGATCAGTTGTAACTAGTCTAAATTGGATCTTATTTTATAAGATAGTAACCCAAAGCTTATTCTAGTGGGTTTTAATCCCTAAGAGGTTTTCTAAAATATGTTATGCATCTTGTGATTGATCTTGCATTATCTCTTTTGCTCATTGCTATCAATGTTGTTTATGCTTCATGAATGCTTGTGTTAGCTAATTAAGTATTTGTAAAGATCAGAATTGAAGTTGGATTATTTAGTCTCACTGATTCACCCCCTCTTGGTGATTGTACTTCTAACATCACTACCTTTAAATTAAAAATTTATGAAAATGTTGGCTTTCTCACAAAATGAAATAATCTATTGATCATCATTAAAAAAATTCCAATTATTTATAATATTTAGGACACTCGATCTGTATATTATTTGAATTATATATTTTTATATACCAATATTTGCATGGGGAATCATCAAAGAAGTGGATAATACCAAAGTGTTAGCTTTGGAGTTGTGTTCATGAGGAATTGTACTAATATAGAAAGCATCAAAGATTTTTATGTTATCCCAAACTTTGTTTCTATAATACATTAGATTATCATTCTTCACTTGGTATTGACCTTTGACCTATTTTACAATGAGTTCAATGTCACCCAAAACTTTTAAATTTTTTATTCCCATCTCTTCTACTACCTGTAGTCCCTATAAAAATGATTCATATTTGGCTATGTTGTTGGTATAGTCAAACTACAATTTATAAGAAAAAATAAAATTTTCCTTAGATGGGTATATCAAGATCACTCCAACACCTGAACCTATTGACAAATAACTACCATAAAAATCCATCATCCAAACATCATTCAAATTCAATTGCATGATTTTTGATAACTCTATATCTTTCATTGTCATCAAAAGAGAATAACCAATCCCCACATCTTCATACAAAATATTTGACCTAGGATCATCAAATTTTTATATTATATACTTTGTTTTCATTTCAAGATCTAGACATTGTTTGACTCCTTTGATCAAAATCATAGCATGTGATAAATCCATTTGGATTTCACCTCCCAATTCCTTGCAAAAATTTCTACCCAAAAGAATATCATAAAATGTTGGAATGTCCATGACCAAAATATTTATTTTGATTCTCTTTTGGGG
Source organism: Torreya grandis (assembly GCA_037957365.1). Classification (NCBI taxonomy): domain Eukaryota; kingdom Viridiplantae; phylum Streptophyta; class Pinopsida; order Cupressales; family Taxaceae; genus Torreya; species Torreya grandis. The sequence goes on from JARHVA010003292.1 coordinate 509,588, forward strand.
AAAAGATGACAAAGCCACTTATGCATCTTTAATCTGTCTAATGATCGGAACTTGTTTCACTTTCATGGAATACCAATGCCTAAAGGTTTTAGTATAGGTTAGTATAAAATCATGAGAAACTTTGGTAGGTATGGAATTATTTTAGGCTAATATTTTAATGATATAATTACAGACTTTGCATCCCTTGAGGAATAGTGAGATGTAAAATGGTTTAACTTTATTGTCTTTAGAAGTAGATATGACCATGGAGCTAACTTGATTAGAAGCAATAGATTTAGTTAGGATTCCTTTAAAATTAACCTTGTTATCATGTGGATTTTTTCCTTTAATGAAATCAAATAACCTATCCAACTAATCTAGATATATTCTCAAATAATCATCTTGTGACATCTAAATTTTGGTTTTGTTGATATGATCAATTATGTTGAAAGCAAGTAAATAGTTAAAACAAGTCTCAACAAGTTGAAAATATTTGACATTAGATGAACTACCTATTAGTGGTTATTTTCCTTTTATTTTCACTAGTGGGGTAGTTCCTCATGGGTGGATAACCTTTAGATTTTCCTCTTATGAATCACTAGACTAATTTTTCTAATTTTTAACTCTAATGAAAAATTTGAAGAATCGATGTTCATATCCCCAACACTCTCTTAATAGTCATCTTTGTATTAATCATATTCTAAAAATGTGTTTATGGAGTCACCACAAAGTTATTCAATTTCACATTCTTGAAGTTCTATATTTTTTTATTCATTTTCTTATTCAACCTCTTCATATCCAAATATTTCCTTAGTTTCCAAGACTACATTTATAGGCACATTAGTGTTTTAATAAAGAGCCTCAAGTGCAAGTTTCGATTGAGGATATTGAAATCTAGGGTGATCTCTTTGAAAAGTAATGTAGTTCCTCAGAATATCTTGGTATGGATCATTAATAGTCTTTTGAGGTATTTAATTTTTTAGGGATATTATATCATTATCCATCTTCTATAAAGAATATCCTAAGATCTAAGCTTTATTATTTTTAATTTTTCTAGACATTATCATGTCATCTTTGACATCAATAGCCAATTATTGGGCTATTTCCAAATATGATACCCTATCTCTCCTTCATTGATAACTTACTTCAGCCAACTAAGAGTTGATAAGGAAGCACTTTTTTATTTTCATATGTTGGTCACATAGTGGCTAGTATCTTATTTACAAACCTATTGAATTTATAAAAAAAATATCTCATAAGATCATAAACCTCTTTTTCATTTGTGTAAGCTGAGCAAGCAAAACACGGGCCTGTTTATCTATCTTAATTATATTTTAAAATTTAGTCTTCATAGTATTCCAGTTAGTAATAGATTCTAGATTGAGGTGGTAAAACCAATCTATAGAATTTCAACAAGCAGACTGATGGAAACATCTTAATGCTCGACACCCAAAATATCACATGAAACATTGAAGGATGCAAGGTGTTTATCTAGATATTTTTTCCATCTCGATGTAACTTTGAAAAGTTATTTTTTGACCCTTTTGGAATATCATGTAATTATCCTAGATATAATGGACCAGTCATGTTTCTCCATGATAATGCCATAGTTTAAAAAAATGCTTGCAGGGTAATAATGGTTCCATATAAGACAAGAGCTTGACTTGTCAAAGTTCCTCCTTCAAGTTATTTGTTATTCTTAGAGGTTAAGGGAGTAATAGTTTTTATTTTGATCTTTCCTTGACATTCAAGGCTCAATTTGAAACTAGAATGTTCTTATAATTGAGAAAAGGGGTCAACTTTATCTTTTGACTTATCAGCTCTAGTGAATCTTTTTTCTAATAGTTTTAAAGAAAGTTATTAACATTGAGGTGAAATTTAAAGTTGAACATCTCTTTGATATTGCCTTATTTTTTTACTCTTCATGCAGCTAATACTTCTATTCTCTATGCTAAAATAACCTGATCTTCTTATTTTAATATTTCTAACTACTTTATGAAAATGTGTTGAAATTCCCTATTATCCCAAATAAAAGTTCTCAAATCTAATAAAATATATTCCTGATTTTGTGTTATCCAGTCAAGATTAGGCTAAAGGACTAGATATTGAGGCACTTGGATGGTCACAAGAAGAAGCTTTAGTTGCATAAAATCTTTGATTAGCTATATGAACTACTCTTCGTGTCTGTCTCATTGCTTATCTTCTTGAATCAATTTCAAAATTTATTTAAGTAATGGCATCAAATGTTTTGTATATATCTAGATATTATCTAATATTATTAAATTAAGTGTTGCTTTTCTATTGTCAAAATCAAATAATTAAAAGCTTTAAACTATGTCTTCCTCTAAACCTTCATCCTAATTCAAACTAGGTTGACAATCTGGATTTTGAAGGCCTAAAATGGTCATGTGTGAGCTCAATGGTTCTAAGCTAATTAAAAAATTCTATGATCTTATCTTCATACATGGATTATTTATGCTATTTTAATACATTCTAACTCTTGATTTACAATGGCTAGGATAACTTGAAATTGATCTATGGAGATTTTGTCAAAATCCTAGAACATTTGACTAAGGTTTATCACAATATCTAACTGAGTAGATTATACTAAGTCTAACTCAATATGATGGAGAGGTAATTGAGATGATTTTAGAGTCATGTGGACCAATAATATATGGGTATCACAAATTTTTAAAAATTATTCCATACGATGAGTGCTAAAAACTATTGGTGTGAAAATTTGTCAGGGAGACAAATCGATGACTTCATGTCAACAGTATGGGGAATAAATTCCTTCTCTTATAATCAAATGGAGATAATTTTAATCAAATCTAAAATAGGAAAATAATAAATATTTACAAACAAGGAAATGTAAATCATGGTATTAGTACTTTTAACTTGAAAGTACAAAAAGGTGTTTTAAGAAAGGGAGAGAGAGAGAGAGAGAGAGAGAGAGAGAGAGAGAGAGAGAGAGAGAGAGAGAGAGAGAGAGAGAGAGGAGAAGCTTTAGGGAATAAATTTGCTAAGTTAAAAACTAAGACTGGATGAAAATGTTGAGATAAAACTTGAATTTAAAAGGAAGGAAATATCTCTCATTTAATGGGTTGAAAATGCATAATCATATCCTTAGGGATATGAAACATACACCAAAAAAATACTTAACTCTAATAATAGAAATGAGTATCCCTCTATATTTTCTAATAGAAATATCAAATATATTTCCTTTATTCCCATTTATATTTCACATATGTTGGAAATATAAATCACAATTCTAGATATAAATTTTTTAATCTAATTTATTATTATTATTATTAGTTTGAAGATGATAGTAATAGCAATGAGAATCAACTATGTTGAATTAAGCAAAAAGACATAATCCAAAAGAGATTATTAACACAAATTTTAGAAACACCTCTTTGTATTTAATTTTAAAGATTAGAATGTCTAATCTCCCTTCACAAGTCTTTATCAAAAATATATATGTGTTAAACCCAAAATATGAAGGCCAAACTTGTATTTATAAGCTAAAATGGATGGTTATGGTGCAAAACTACCTATTTTGCCTTTTTACAAGGTTGAAAAAATAAAAGAAATTACAACTTGAAATGGTTAAAAAATATTTTTAGCATTTATCACCACTTGAGAAAAATATTTAGATTTTTTGCACTACTTTAAAAATCACATTATCAATTTGTACAACTTGAAAAATCAAGTTGGAAAATTTACAAAGATAATTTACATAATGAAAACATACATTTCTAAGGGGAAATATGGTAAAAAAAAACACATTAGGTGCAAAATAACATGAGAACAAAACACCAAAACACTAAAAATAATTCCTCAATATTATTATTGTTTTATTAACAATTATTTACATTTCATAAAGTCATTAAATCTTTGGACAAACACCCTTATCAAATATTCATCTAGTCTATCTATGTACTTGTAGGCAATGTTAGCTGAGTAGTATAACTCTTTCATTTCATAAATTTTTTGTTGGATACTATTTATCTTCATGTTAAGATTATCCACTTTAACTTGGCATTTGGATAACTGGTGAAGTTCCTCATGGCCAAATGCAGATGTGGGATTGACAATCTCTTAAATTTATTCTTTGTATTTTTCAATCATAGTTTTAATTAAAATAATATTTTAATTTTGATCTTTGTCATTAAAAAAAGGACACTTCAACCTTTTAACCTCGATATCAACACCCATGATCACATCACTTCCAAGTGACCTTGCATCATTAAATTTCTAAAGACATTCTTGAAGAGATTGGATCCTAAATTTTGTATCCTAGAGGAATTTAATTTGATAGATGATTTCTTCCTTATTGATGAATCCTTTTTCAAAAAGTTTAATAGAAGAAAAAATTTAGAATTTGACCAACTTGGGAATGAATTCTTCCTATTTTTGTTTCTCTTCTGCATATACACTTTCCTTTGTCATTTATTATTTACATTGTGACCATATTTTAGAGACCATTATTATCATGATGATAATTGTTGAGGTTCTTGATCAGTATTATTTTCATTCCAATTTTTCATTGCATTGTCTATTTGACCTATCTCTCTTGCTTTCTCCAATGTCTCAACATGAAGAATTGATGAAGCAATTTCTAGTTGAATTCACCTAATCATTCTCTATATTACTGAATTTAAATTTTGTACCTTTTCCTTTAGTTCATATTTCATTATTTTATCTTTATCCATTTTTTAAAAAATGGTACCAATCACCAACTGTATGTCTCCTTTCATTCCTTATTTGGTAGACTTTCCCAAATGAACCTTGGATACCTGATAATCTTCAATTCTTAATTCTGACTTATCCTTTTTGAGAGTATAAATTTCCACTTCTACATACTTATCTTATTTTTCATTTTTTACCATTAATGAAACTATTATCACTTTCTTTCACCTTTTTGAGAAAGGAAATATAAATTTTTCAAAATCTATCTCCTCAGGATTAACAACTTTTCTTTTTTTCTTCACCACTATGGACAACTAATCTAAAGTTGTCATGCTTGAAGAAGGAGGGAAAAAAATTGATATTGTTGGAAAAAGCATAGTTAGAGTGGAAGAAGGTGTTTTCTCAATTATGGCACCTTGTAAATATGTTTATACTTATTCTCGTTTATTGATTGTATCAATATGAGTTATTATATAGGATATGAGAGGCAATCTAGGATTTGAGGGAGAAGATGAATATATATGATTGATGTTTTGTAATGGGAAAGTATATGACATAGGGAACATCATATCATTTAAAGCCAAAATTTTTTGGGCCGTATTCTCTACAAGTTATTGAGAATGTGGGAAACTATCAACATGAATATCTTGAATAATTGAAAGAGTGGGAGAAGAGGACATATTTTCACCTAACCTCTTTATTTTGAGCTTGAGAATCTTTCTTGGCAAAAATCTTGTTGAATATATTATGGTTTAGGTGCCTCTTCTATCATCAAGGGTTTTCCACTTAGACTTGCTTTATCTACTTTTTCTAAGTCATCATGTTGCTTGTGGAATCTACCAAAATCATCTTCCCTAAGAGGTGTATGGAAATAAATGTTTATAACATCCACTCCTTTTCTCCTCCACCACATAAGAGTTATGTCAAGTAATATTCTTATTCTAATTCTAGGAGAAGTAGATTCCATATTATCCCAAGGGCCTACAAGCAATGTCTTCATCATGAAGGTTTCTTTTTCAAAAATGGGATCCAATGTGACCTTATCATCTACCAACTATTTTTGCACTTTCATTATGATAGATTTAACTATTTATTTCATGGTAAACTATGAATATTTTTGATCCTTACTACTTTATCATCATCAAAATTTATCCAATAGTCCTCAAAATGATGGAGATGTTGATATGAAGGTCAAATATTATACTCAATAAAGCCCTTGATGTCAAATGTAAACCTACTCTCAAAATTTCTAAGATTATTATGAAACATGTATTGTTAAACTATCTTGGCTTTTATCAATGATGGACAAGTATACCTACCAATTAAGATTGGAAATTTGACTCCTATCTTATGTCGGCTTATTAGGAACTTTTGTATTTCAACAAGTCATCTTGCCATTTCCACCAATGCCCACTTATCACTGACATATCATGGAAGCATATAAAGTGAAACCCCATAACCATTTATTCTCAAATAATTGAAAGTTAAGAACTATATGAACCAATTTCCTCATTTGGTTATCTCTATAGTGGCTACTAATGATATTCTAATGTTGAAGATCTCCTTTTCAAACAACTAAATGATGAAATGAACAAAACAATCATTCACCCTTTCAAAATGATGGGTGTTTTCCTTCAATCCCAGCTGGTGATAGAATTCATATACCATTTATTTCCCAAAATAACCTATTGTATGCAACCCATCAAAATATCATTGGCATGTTACAACATAAATGAGATACAAAGTCATATAGAATCTTGATGTGACTTTCACTTTAATTAGATGTTTGTGTATTGCATTATTGATCAACTATCCCTAATTGATATATTTATTATTTTTTAGGATGATCCAAATGAATATGTACATCCATGTCTAGAATTTATTCATTATTTTGCTTCCCAACATCATGTGAAATAATGTTATCATGTTATTTATTTAATTCTTGAAGTCAAACCCTATGATATTTTTAGGGAGTCATATGGAGGAATGTTTTGGCTTGGTCAATCATCCATTATTGAATTGTTTAGAAAACATAATACTATTATCATCCCAAAATATTTTTGAGGACTCAGAAGTTATATGTATAAAATATTCATTATTTAGAAGGCAAAAAACTTTGTCTATGTGCTTAGGAATAAAACTTGCTACCAATTCCCTTGTGAAACTCTCACTTCCATTGTCTTTGAGTTATAGTTATTTTTCATGACCAAGAATATCTTAGAAGATTATGTTAAAATCAATAATTATGCTTCTTGCACCAATCCACTATTAAAAATTCTTTTACCAAAATTGGTTTTATGCATTACATTTATCCTTTCCCAAAATTCATCTAAGTCAATGTGACGTAGATCAATGTCTTTGATATTTTTGACATTGGAATCTAATGGCAAGAGAGGTGTCACACCATGAAATTTATATTTCATGTTTTTTTGTCTTTACACATAATCACCTTTTCTATAGTAGATGATGAAAACATCAACTTTTACAAGAAAACCAACAATTAAGAGATATTTGTGAAAAAACTTCTTATTTGCAAAAAATGACAAAATTAAATAACTTAAAGCCAAAATAATTTATTTAAATGCAACGAGAGGTTGTAATCATAGGTTAGTCTATGAAAATTACTCCAATGTTTTTTTAATGGCCCTTATATGAATTTCAACCTTTGTCTCACCAATTTTTCTAATTGCAATTATTATGTTCAATGTCTTTATATTTCTATTTGGTAAACTTCCCCAAATTTTCAATTTTCAATTTTTATCACCTATTCACGATTTGGCCAAAACATTAAAAATAAATTATGAATTAAATTTTACAAACTTCAAACCCTCTAAGATCACTAAAAGAAATATGGATTTTTAATTTTTTACTGAAAATAATGTAAACCCTGATTTTTATTTTTGGAAAATCAAAATCTCATAAAAATATATTTTTTATTTTATTTTATCAACTCTTAATTTCTTCCATGAGGCACTAACTTTTAAATCTTCAATTTCTATTTTTATGGGTGGCACATAGCCATATAATTTTCAATTTGAAAATAAAAAAGATCAAAATTTATTCCTTTAATTTTATATATTATTTTCCCCAAATCCTTACAATTATTTTTTAGCTCTAAATAAGTCAAAAAAATATATGACACTTTTTTATTGTCTCCCCCAACTATTTTGGTCATATGATTTTCATATAGGCAAATTCAAAAAAGAAATTATGTTTTATTAAAAACTTGCTTCCTCTTTAGGCGTAGGGTTGGTTATACAACTTAATTTTTACTTTAAAAAATACAAAAATAAATTTTTAAATTTTAATAATTTCACTTCATGTAGGTCATACAACTGGTTGATAGAGGAAACATGGAAAAGAAGTTAAAATTTTCATAAAACACTGGACCTTCCACTCTCCCATGTAAGTCCTATGGTTGGTCGTACAGTTCAATGTTTAGCAAATACAAACAAACAAATTGATTTTTTAAAACCCCTTATTCCTCCTTGGCATTATATGACTTGTTGGCTAGGAAAAATAATTGAAAATGCACTATTAAACATTTAAGTCTTTATCTTCCACTTGGGTTGGGTATATTTTCCTCTTTGGAGTGTTTGGAAGATATAAGAAAAACCAAAAAATCTTGTTTATGGTACTCAAATTTCCTTTTTCTTTCCTCTTTCACTGGAATGCACTTCTATAGCCTCTTATTGGTTGAAAAATAAATTAAAATAACTTCTTTTTTAATCATACGTCTCTTTCATGAGCCTGAGCATACTTCTTGTAGTGGATAGCAAATAAAAACAAAAATAGAAATTCATTTTTTTTTTTGCTAAAATTTGGTGGAGCTCAAACATGTAGGGTAAAATAATCAAAAGGGAAGACACTTTTTATTTAACACATCCTAAAAAAAAAAATTGAATTTACATTATTAGAGGAAGAAATAAATAAAATTGCATGTAAGTTGAAAAAGGAGAGTTGAATTTGCAATGGTAATTTGCACCATTGAAAAAGGCAATTTCAATATGGAGATTTGAATTTACATGACTCATAAAAGTGTACTTTTAATTTACATGATTTTGGGAAGTGCAAATTCAATTTAAACAATTTGAAGAATATATTTTTGAATTTCATAGGAAGGATAAATGCAAAATAAATTTACAACTTACACATAAACATAAATCAAATTTATAATTTTCCCAGAAAATAAATTTGATTTTAAAAATTGCATGAAATTGCAAAACAAATTTGCAAATTGTATGGCGTTGAAAAACAAATTTGCAAATCTCACAAAATGCAAAACAAAAAAATTCAATTCACACCAAGAAAAAAAAGGAATTTGTAGTTTACATGGAGTGGAAAAATAATTTTCAAATCACATGACTTTGAAAAAGGTCAGGGTATTTTACACAACTTTGGGAAAATTAACATGTGTTTGCACAACTTATTAAAATTTAAATGGATTTTACAAATTGTGGGGAAGGTTATGACATTTTACACCAGGGGATCAAATGCATTTTAAAATAGCTCAGGATAAAAATAAATTTGCCCATGAATTTTTAATTAAACAATTAAATTTAATTAATTAATTAAAAAATTAATTTCTCAAAATTTTGATAGTCTCGAGCTTAGGTCAAATGCATCCATTAGTTAAAATAGAATTTTTACTAGTTTTTACTTTTTTAGAAATCATGACAACAAAGTTGGTGCTAGATTCCCATCTGACTTTCCTAAATAATAATTAAATAATCTTATTCAAAAACATTCAATACATCTAAAAATTGAACTAGGCTTTGATATACAACATATCCCATCATTTCTTATATATACCCCATCATTATAATATGTCATGATAAAGTATCCAAATGTGCCCAAGTCTAAGATTTTACAAAAAAATGTAAGTGAAGGCCAAGACATCCAACCAATCATCAATGTTATTATTAAAACACCTTTTTAGGATGAGTTACCATATGATAAATTACCCTATGACCCTTTCCCTATCTTTGAAGAGTCTCACTTTGACAAGCTAGTCTTTATTGAGTCAATCTCCAACCATTTCCCTATCTTTGTTGAGCCTCACTTGAACAAGATAATCTCTATGGATTTTCTTGTTGACCATTTCTCTTTTGTTGAGAATCCTCACTTTGACAAGCCATTTTTTATATAGTCATCTCCTAACCCTTTCCCTCTCTATGTGGGGCTCTATATTGACAAGTTTGTCTTTGTTGAACCCTTATTAGATGAGCCTATTTATGAAGAGCCCATTGTTAAACCACATTCCATTACTCATCCAATATCAAACATTCAACATAACATCTTTTTCATCACACAAAAATAATAATCAACATTAAATATAGGTTCTATTTTTTAACCAATATCAAATTTAACATCATAATTAGAATCAACATCCATCTTAACATTAGATTCAGAGTCCCTTGAGTTAGACTCAAATTCAAAATTAGAATGCATTAGTTTATGTCACAAAATTGGTTACACACTCCTTGTAGATCTGTTTGAATATATTTGTGATTCTTTCATGGTTTTTGAGGATGTTTACTTTAGCATTGACATAAGTTCTCCTAGTATCTTCTATGAGGATTATGTTACCTCTTACCATTCCATTATTGTTTCACTTTCCATTAAAACCAACCAAATTATATTTTAGATTAACATTCTACCTCTCACAAGTGTCAATTAGGATTGACAAAATCACACATTGTTGAATTCCATCAATGGTGACATATCAGTTGCATAATATTAGGGGGATTGAAACCGCATTCATGTAAAAGAAGAAAAATATCCTAGTGAAACCTTTTTGGTAGTGTTATGTGGTAATAAAATTCCAAATTGAACATCTTCTATTGAATCCTTGTTTGAGTCACCAGAAGAAAATCCAAGTCAAAATTCAATGTTCCTTAGTGAAACCTTCTTGAAGTCATTATGGGACAATCAAGATAACTCTATTTGTGAAAACCTCTTCAAAGCACTAATAGCTAAGCATAATAGTTATTCATTACTTGATGAATAAATTATTAAAGATAACATCATTATAGCTTCCAATATACAACATAATCAGATGGTAACATCTCTTCAGCATAAACAACAACAAAATCTAGTGGTCTTATCAAGAACATATTCAAAAGTTTTTGGTGCTACCAAAACCAAAATTATGTCCATTCAAGAATAAAAAAATTATATGTGACTAAAAATCCCAATATTCATTTATTACCCAACCATTATAAATTTCATTATAATCCATTTCTCCATTCCAAACCAATATTGCATTACCATATCAGACCTTTTACCCAATACTTATCCTTATTTACCATCCCTAGCCACATTGTTCTTTACAAAGGTTATGAAGACATCATGTCCAAAATTTTGGAGGAAAAAAAATCAATGACCAATGAAGATCATGACAAAACTATTATAGTTCAAATCAATGACATGTTCTTAATAGAGTGGTTATTTATAAGGGATGTGGGATAACATTTTAAACAATTAGCCATTCTGGTTGTATCTTATGTTAATCAGGATGTACATCTCCACATTATCATGAGAAATGGAGTCACATAATACCATTTGCCTTGCCTTACCATAATTTCATACCTTTCCATTATTCCCTTCCATTTTCCTTGTCATAATATTATTTCATCCCTTATTCCCATGCTCTCACCATTTTACAAATTGTATCTTGTCAATATCTAATGAGTTAAGATACCCAAAAATTTCAAAAAACATTCAAAATATTTCAAAAACCTAAACATTTAAAAATTGATTACAATATCCTAGAGATATATGAATCCACAAAAATAAAAAACATTTGTCTAGTTCTCAACCTAATAAAAAATTCTCAATCCACCCACTTTAGGACACCTTAGTCCTTGAGCCAATTATTATAGAATTCATTAGGATGTGTCCTTCCCAAATCCATTATGTAAGGGTAAATTATTTTTTGGTTTACATTCTCATTTTTAGGCCAAGTATCTTTGGAGGTGTTTCCTTACTGTTGCATGTATCCTTGCTTAGGGTCACCATCCATTCACACTTTTAGGCCAAGCTAGAATATTTCACCCTGCTAGGGTAAATCAAAGCATGTAGCTTATATTTGGATATCTTATCCACACATGTCATTCCCTTGTATATATACTTATTTAGGGGCACCATCCATTTGTCATTTCATTATACCTTCACATGTAGGTATTGACTTGGTTAATTATAGGATATTTTTAATTTCTTTTATTTTCAATATTTAGATTTCCATACTATTACTTGTGTCATATGATTATTTTGTAAAATTTTTGTTACCTACTTAGATCCTTAATTGTCGGGACAAACTACATTAACTTTAGGTTATTTAGGACTACATAAGTAGTGATAAATTTACATTAAGGTCACCTTTATCACCCCTTTTTCCACACTAACCATTTTACAAGTTAGGCCATTATGTATCACATAATCCTCCATTGAGTTTAGAAACCCAAAAATCCCAAAATCATTAGAAATTTTTCCAATAATTCAATCATTATAAGGTGGAATTACATTGAATTTAGGTCCTTTGGGACTATATAAGAAGTTATTAATTTACATTGAGGCTAGCTCAATCACCCCTTTTTCCATGATCTTACCATTTTGTGAGTTAGGCCATTTTGTATCTCATAATCCTCCATTGAGAGGATATACCCAAAAACCCCAAAAAATTCAAAACATTTCCAAGCATTCATCACTATAAGGAATAACTACATTAATTTGAGGTCCTTCAAGATTATGTACGAATCACTCAATTTACATTGAGGTCAACTTAATCAACCCTTTTACCATGCTATCACCATTTTTTGAGCACCAAAATCCATGCTCTCACCATTTTGTGAGTTACCCCATTTTGTGTCTTATAATTATCCATTGAGTTGAGATTTCTAAAAAACTCCTAAACATGCCTTCAATAATAGGCCATTAAGATTGTATCCTCCCCACTCAAGACATAAATTTCCTACTTTATAGGTATAACAAAATTATTCTCATGGATTTCATCATGACCATTTCTATTTGCCTTTCTCATTTTATAATAGTGTTTCATCCCATTTCTCGGAGGACTACATTTGGCATGAAGTCCTTGTTGGACATTATGTCTATGGGACTATGTAGCTAGTGTCCAATTTCCTAGTGTAATTAGATTTATCTTAAACAATTTTAATGATTTTTGTTTCATTCACCTTTCTCTTGGATCATTCCTTCTTCTAGGTTTGTCCCTAGAATGCTCTCACCATTTTGTGAGTTATTTACACTCTCACCATTTTTTTAGTTATTTACACTCTCACCATTTTTTGAGTTATTTATGCTCTCACCATTTTGTGAGATTATTCTCATCCTCATCCTCATCCTTAGATGTAGTAAACATTATGAACCATGTTAATTTATGAACACTCATCTCTTGTCTTTTAGTGTGGTTTTAACCTAACCTTCACTCTTGTTGTTTTATGAGTTTTTTTTGTTTGAAACTTTCATGGTTGTGAACCCCAGCTTCTTAAGTAAGTTTTCTTGATTTTCATTAATTTTATTCTATCCCACATCTTATGATAACTACATTTGGCCTAAATTTTATGTTGGAACTTGTATCCATGGGACTATGTAGGTAGCATCTACTTGTCTAGTGCATATGGAGTCAACTTGGCCACCCCTTCCTATTTATTCTATTCCCCCTCAACCATTATAATGTCATTATTACCTATAGACTAAGGGTAACTTTTGTCATAATACATTTGCTTTTATTTTCCATATTTTAGGGATAACCTTTGAAACTAAGCATAACACTTCTATTACACATACACAAATGATTAAATTAGTTGTTTGTTTTGCATTGTTATAAATTAGTTATTTGTTTATTTTCATTTGTTTGATTTAGACTAGTTGTTTGTTTATTCGCATTAGGTTAGTTATTTTTTTATTTATATTAGATTAAAGTTTTATTAATTTTTAGTAGATTAATTATTTAATTTAGATTAGTTTTTTGCTTTAGGTTGGTTGTTAGTTCCTTTGTTTGAATTAGATTAATTGTTTGATTTAGAGATGTTTCTTTGGTTCATTGTGCCTTAGATTTAGTTATTTATTGTTCTTTCTTGAACTTAATTTTTTATTGCATTTATTTATCTTATTTATTTTATTTGCCTTGATTTTGGTGTTGGCTTCATTTTTGTTAATTGGTTGTTGACTAAATTTTTTTATCTTGGCTTCATTTTTCTATTTATTTATTTATTTGTTAGTTTTGTTAATATTAATTGGTTGATAAATAACATTATTCCTTTCATTAGTGTTTTGGTTATTTTTCTTAGTTTTTTTATTGTTTATTCATTTCTTTATTTGTTTATTTTAATTTGTTGTTGACATTTTATTTTTCTTGTGCCTTTCTTTTTTTCTCATTTTTTATAGGTCTATTACATTTTATATAGACATGAGTATAGACTAACCATATATTATACTTATGTTGTTAATGCTTGTATTTATTCCTACGCTTAGTTTATTTTTCTTATATTTACACTTGGAATTTAATTGTTCATATCTTATTTCTCAGTTGTTTATATTTTAAGTTAAATTAAGTTTTTCCATGCTTAGGATATATATTGTTATTATAGTTATTTATAAATATGATGCATAATATCACAAGCTATAACAAAAATCAAGTCAATGGATCTATAAATTAATGCAGTGGGTGGTACTTATACTTGTTCACAACTAGCATATCCTAAACCAATCCAAAACCCATAAATAACCAAATACCCATAATTATATTATGTGCTAATACAAACATTCATATTAGAATAAACACACACACAGATATATATATATATATATATATATATATATATATATAAGTCATGAAACATAATTAGATAAAAAAATGCAACATCTCATATACATGGTAATATAGTAAATAAAATATCATACATGTTTAACTAAAAATAAGCATCCACAATGTTAAATCATCATAGCTAAGCATGAGATCAACATGATAATAAACAATGCATTGGATATATCAAAATAATAATAGTCCATGTACAAAGGCCTTTAAGGACAAAATATGAATGTCAATTTATCTCTAAAAATAATGTTATAAACATCACGAATGTATACATATCATATTGTTTAAGACATTGTGCCAAAGAGATCTAACATCAGCTCTAAATATACAATTCCATAGGTCCTATAGGAGGTGATATTTGTGGTCCTAGTGGTGGTGATGGTTATGGATAATAACATAATTAAATTGAGGTTCATATACCATGTGTCCCAGTCCTAGATTGAGATGACCTCCTACCAGCCCTCTAAGTATCCCATACCTCAAGTGTAGTTATTTAATAATCTTTAGAGACTATGGTATCATATACCCTATGATAATAGGAGCCTCATCCTTAGCCCAAAGGATCTCAACAATAATCTATGTGAATCATGCCTATGTGTTGGATCTTTAAGCCTCATCTTTCTCATGTTAGATCCTCTATACATCTACTAGGGCCTAATCCCTAACTGATATAACCTAATATCACTCTTCCTATATATATGTCTATATATATACCATCCATTCCACCTATGACTTCAATTAGTTAATATCTAATTTAAGGGAAATAATGTCTTAATCTAGATATCTAGTGTATCCTATAAATCATATAGCCTCCTATCCAAACCCTAGACCTCATCTACACATGTTGTAACCTCCTCTAGAATGGCCCTATCCCTATCCACCCTAGTTATACCTAATGGCCTTGCCTAGCCTAGATTAATGGATGTACCTACTATACTTTTAGAACTAGGATCCACCATCATGGCCTATTTATCATCCCCTCCATCATCACCCTCATCATAATCACTATCGACCCCACTTTTGTGCTAGCTATTGCTGATGTCATTGGCTCCACTACCCATCTCAACCTCAGTTTCATCCACATCCATCAAAACATGACCTTGTACTTACCCACCCTATCCATCTATATGTCTAAGTGTTTTAAGCCTTAATGGACATAGCTATACCCATCAATGTACATACTCTAGTGTAACACCTACATCTTTTAGGCCTCCTACATATGCGCATAGAACCCATGGTAGTGTCCCATAGCTGCTCATAATTGTAATCCTAAGAATGACTAGGGTAGTGTATCTAATATCTTAAGTAGCATGTGCAAACCACCTTAGCTCTTCAGGCACATCATGTAACATGATAAACTATTATAATACTTGATCTGGCTAGTACTCCTCAATGATGTGAGTCTGTCTCCATGTGAGGAAACATTTAGTAGTCATAAAGCTAGTATACCATCTATCCCATGACCATTGAAGCTGGTATGGAGGATAAGTTTACCAAATTAATAACTCAACCATTAACTCATCAAACATGCATTGGTAGTGGTATATCTCATAATAATGTCCCTTTTAACCTTCACTAGTTTGAACCCATCCATAATGTTATGGCTCATCAAGGTCTCTAACCTATCTCTAAACAACTAGGCACTCTATGGATATGTGTTCCCAACACCAAATATATAGTGTATATGCTATAATGATTCAACCTCCTTTATAATCCATCATGTCTAGATATTTTTACAATTGGAAAAAAACTATTGGTCCCCAAGTAAATCTAATCATGTCATCCATCATTTATCAAATAACTCCACCTAGGCCCATGTGAAAGAAGTGGTTGCTCTTGTCAAGAAAGAATATGTCATTAATAATGACCATCAAAACAATAACCTCCATATCAACCAACACTAGTGGTGAGGGGCCTCCTAAGGCTAGGTCATCCAATTACAAGTTTGTGTATGTCTCCAATAGGTCAATGTTAACCTTCACATATATCATGAGAATATCTAATAATCTTGTCAAATCATCCAAAACCACATGTTATCATGTTAGATCTATCCATAATAGTCTAAGGACTCTCATTGATAGATTTAAGATCCAATGGGTATCCTCAAGTGTAATTATGGCTTCTCCTATTGGTAAGTGAAATGTAAAAGTCTTAGAGTACCATCTCTCTACCAATGCACTCAGGTATGCTTGATCTACATAGATCACAAGCATTTATGAAATGTCATATAAATTTAGGGATTGAAATAATTTAACCATATCCCTTGTCTGTATCTATATCATCTAAAAATAATAAAAATATCACTCAGGTTCCATCAGTACCATGAGTCACTCCTACAACCATAGATAGCTTAGCATCAAGCTATATCTATCCTATGTATACCCTACTAGACCTATTTTACCCTCTCTCCTAGAGTTTGGACCCATTTTGGGTTCCTTAAGTTAGTTATTTTTCCTTCTAGGGTGAATTCAACATTTTCTCAAATGGTGAAGTCACCATTTGGGCATTTTTTGCCATTTTTGGAGAAACCTCCATTTTAATTTTTTATGAAAAATTGTAATTTTATCTAAAAATGGGTAAAATATATATTTTGATATTTTTCACTATGTTTTGATATTTTAAAAAATGGTGACTTTATACGAAGTCATCAATTTTATCTACAAATCCATCATTTTCCCCTCCATGAAAATTATGACTTTACAAGTTTTAACCTTAAATCTAGTAATAAATGTGTAATAAATTAACTAAAGGGATAAGGTGAGATTACTTACTATATTTCTATTGTATTTTTTCCTCTTGTGCTCCCTCACTTGGTCACCCATGTGCCTCTATCCTTATTTGTGCATCATTTCTAGTCACTTTTTCTCGTAAGGTCAGAGCTCCAAATTTTCAAAGGGTTGGGTGAAAATGAAAATTTTCACCCCATGAGGTGAATATATAGCTTGTAAAATTAATTTTCACCCTTATATGGCCTAAGGTTTCTTTCCCTTCATTTTTAAAGCTCTTATTTTTTACACTATGGTCTATTTTTCATACCATTTGATTCTACATTCACTATTTTTCAATTTGACCATGTTATTGTGCCTTTTAGAGACCTATTTAATAGTGATATGTTTTGGATATATCTCATGATAGTTTAAATGTGCATCTTCATAATATTCATTGCCTCTATATTCATGTTGTTATTCTATGCTAGCTCATCATCACTTCATTTATGGATTTACTTCATGAGCTTCCTTTGCCAGTTTGCTGATGTTGGAAATATTGTCATTGATTTCAAAGGTCTAGCATTATTGGTGATAAAGGCCTCATTGAATTTAATGTTGTTTTTAATATTCATATCTTAGCTAATGTGTGTTAATATTTATTTAATATTAATGAATATATTTTTGGTTGCATATAAGTCAAAAGAGGGCCCATGGAGAAGTCAAAGAGTCACAAGGTAAAAGACAAAAGAGGAAAGGGACACATTTTCTCATGAAGAGTCATCTTGAGGAATTCCAAGAGTCACCATGTGAAGACAAAAGAGGTATGGTGCATTTTTCCATGAAGGGACACTTTGAGGAATATGAAAAGTTACCAAGATAAAGAGAAAAGAGGAAAGGATGGTTTTGCTTATGAAGGGTCACCATATGACTTTTCAAATGCAAGGATATGAAGGGTCATGCATGTTTGGCACCATTTTACATGAGGATTAAAGGGTCACAAAGGGTGAATGCCAAAGGCTATTTGGAAAGCTATAAATAAAGGCTTGAGAAGCCATTTATAATATGTAAGAGAGTGCATGGTTTGTATTTATTTTCAAAGAGAGAAAAGTAGGAGATATTATAGAGTTATATCATTTGTTGAGTAATAAACATTGAGATATAGTTGTGTTTTATACACAAGAGGGGTTGGTGCTCCTGTGGGTTGGTGATCACAAATATTTGTAAGGGGTTGGTGCTCCTATGGGTTGGTGCTCACAAATAGTTGATGTGTTGGTGCTCAGCAAAGGGGTTGGTGCTCTTGAAAGTTGGTGTTTATGAATTTTATATTTTGAGTTAGTTCTCAAACATATACTTGAGATTTTTCTTCATGGTTTTTTTCACTTTGGGTTTCTATGTAAAAATATGGTGTCCCTCTCTCTCTTTTATGTGGTACAAATTATTGTTTAATTTTTATTACATATCTGGAATATGTGATTAAATGGTTAAAGAAAATAAATAAAATTAAGTAAAAAGATATAAAATATACTGATTCACCCCTGCCTCTCAGTATATTTCATGCTTAACAATTGGTATCAGAGCAGGTTCCTTTTTAAAAAGTTTTACAGCTTAAAGGTAGATTAGGAAAGCATGATGGTTGGATCACATGAAGGATTTTCTACAAATAAGGCACTTTTGTTTGATGGGATGAATTATGTTTTTTGGATCATAAAGATGAAGACTTATTTGATGGCCCTTGGATTTGAGATATGGCAAGCAATGGTGGAGGAATATGAAGAGCCATAGACACTTGTAACTACTCTGATAGAAAAGAAGGCAAGTGAAAATAATATTAAATCTTTAAATGCTATTTTATGTGGTTTATGTGAATAAAAATTTATTAAATTTATGTAATGTAAATTTTCTCATGAAACTTGGGTAAAACTTGAGAATATTTACAAAGGTGATGGAAAGGTTCAACAAGCTAAGCTTCAAACTTTTAAAAGATAGTTTGAGAGTTTGAAGATGGAAGAAGAAGAAGAAAATATAGCAAGTTATCTTTTATGGGTTGATCAAATAGTTAATCAAATTCAATATCTTAGAGAAAATTTAGAAGAATCAACTGTGGTTCAAAAAGTTTTGAGATATCCACCATTGAGATATGATGTAAAAGTTTTAGCAATTGAAGAGATGAAGAATTTATCCAAGCTAAAGATGGATGAGGTTCATGGTATTCTCACAACATATGAGATGTAGACTGAGCAAGATAAACCCTCAAAAAGAGAAGCTTATTTCAAGATATCAAATAAAGAGAAGGTTAAGATTCAAGAATCAAGTGATATTTCTAGAGATGATGAAGATGACAATGGAGTTCTATTTATTTGCAAGCCAAAAAAGGGCACATGTAAATATATAGGAAAATTACCTTTTAAATGTTTTAATTATGGAAAGATTGGACATTTTACAACCAAATGCCCAAATAAGGGTAATGATGACAATGAAGAAGGAAAGTCTACATACAAGAAGAATTTCAAAGGTAAATTCAAGAAGGGATTCGAGAAGAAGAGTTTGTATTCTAAAGATCCTAACTCACCTGAAGATAGTGGAGTCAGTGATTTAGAAGAAGAAGAGATTTTATTCATGGCCATACATGAAGATGCCTCTAAAAGCAAAAGTATAGATGATCAAGAAGAAGAATAAGATGAAGCCAAAGTGAATCTAGAAGGAGAACTCATGTGTGCCTTAGAAGAGTTAAAATCTCTTGAAAAGAAGAATCAAAGATTAAAGCTCCAGATTGAGAAAAATAAAAAAGAGTCAAAGGAAATAATTGAAGATATAAAAGCACACTTTGAAGAAGCCAAGAAGAATGAATAAGATCTAATGGCACATTTAAAAATAGTAAATAAAGAATGTGAAAGGTATGTTATTGAAATTAATTCTTTAAAAGTAGATATTAAAAAAAAAAAGTAATCAATGATAGAGCAGCCAATGATTCAAAATTTGAGAATAGCACTAATATGTTGAATAAGATATTAGAAAATCAAATATCAATTTTAGATAAGATAGGTATTAGATTTGAAAAAGAGAAAGAGGAGGTCACTACTTTCATAGACAAGGAAAATGGAAAGAGCTATGTTGAAGCTCTTACAAAAGAAGAAATAAAAAGAGAAGAAGTTAAGAATACAGAGGACATCTCAAACAAAGAAGGCTAGAGGGAACAAAGCTACAAAAGGCAATCAAGTTAGAGATACACAAATAGGTCCTATTTTTATGGTTAATATTTTTATTGTAATGGATATGGTCATAAGAAAATAGGATGTCAAAAAAGGGCTAATAATTTCAAAAATAAGAAGGAAATTCATACAGAGTCAAGCATAAGCTACAACTCTTTTTCTCCTCTATCATGCTTTAATGAAGAGGCCATAATATGTTACAAATGTAACAACTTCAGACACATATCTTGGTACTATAGAAGTATGTTTGAGTCAGTCAAGAAGGACTAGATTTTTAAGGCTCCATTCATCAAGAGGAAAGTTCAAACAGGTTCATGGAAAAAGAAATAACATGAAAAATCTATGTTGGTGTAGATAGCTTTGCGTGCAAGAAATGAAGAAAATCCATGGTTCATTGATAGTGGATGTTCAAGGCAATGATAAGAGACAAGATAAATTTCATAACCTTGAAGAAGATTAATGGTGGCATAGTGAAATTCAAAGATAATACTACTACTAGAAATACTAGAAAAGGTACACTAAGTTTGGATAATGGTAGAACTAAAACTAAAAATATTTTATATGTAGAAGGTCTTAAGCATAATCTTATAATTGTAAGTCAAGTGTGATCAGGGGCACATGCTAAAGTTTTATATAGGAGGTTGTGAAATTATAAGAAAATATTCATGTGTGTTGGTTGCAAATGCTCATAGAATAGGTAATAATTTATATATGCTATTAAACATCAAAGGTCAAAGATGTTGTTTGAGTTAGATTGAATAAAGTTGGCTATGGCACATGAGAATGGGGTACATAAATTTTGACAATATTATCAACATCAAAAAGAAGCAAGCTTTTAGAAATATTTCAAAGATTAAAAATCCATCTGACATGCTTTGTGAACCTTTTCAGCATGGGAAACAGGCTAGAAGGTGGTTTAAAACAAAAGAGTACTTGACCACTCAGATGCTAGATATTGTTCACACTGATCTATGTCGACCTATGAAAACTCAAAGTACTCAAGGTGAGAAATATTTCATGTTGCTTATTGATGATTTTTCATGTATGACTTGGGTAATGTTTTTAAAGAAAAATCAAAAGCATTCAGACATTTCAAAGCATTCAAAGCATTAGTTGAGAATGAAACCAATTTGAAGATTAAGTGTTTAAGATCATATTGAATAGGAGAATTCATGTTAGATCAATTTATTGAGTTTATTGAAGACCATGGAATAAATATAAATTATTCATCATCTAGAACTCCATAATAAAATGGAGTAGTTGAATGGAAAAATATAACAATTTAGGAAATGGCAAGGACAATGCTAAATGAATGTAAGATAGCAGATAAATATTGGAGAGAGGTAATTACTATAGTAGTGCATGTTCATAATAGAGCATTATTGAGAGTCAATAGTGACAAGACTTATTATGAGCTATGGAAAGACAAACCAACAATAGTTGATTATTTTAGATTTTTTGGTAGTAGATGCTTCATAAAGAGAATTGATGAAAAAGTTGTGCAAGTGTTAGGATAGAAGAAGATGGAACAAAAAGAATTAGTGATATATTAGACATTCTTAAAATCATTGAAGAGGAAGATTTTGAAGAATTAGATGAAGATGAGAAGAAGGAGAAAAAGGAAACCAAAACTCTATCAAAATATGTTCAGAGAAATCATAATAAAAGTCTACTTTTGGTCTAAATATGGGAATTTAGAGAAGAGGTCTACATTGAGTAGCCTAAGGGATTTATTCTATCAAATATTAGTAGCCATGTATTTATATTGAAGAAATCATTGTATGGATTGAAACAAGCTCCTAGAGCTTGGTATGCAAGACTTGATAAGTACCTATAGGATCAAGGTTTCAAGAGAGAATTTGTTGATAGTAATCTCTACATCAAAATAAAAGGTGAGCATAAATTTATTATTGTGGTATATGTTGATGATATCATTTTTGGAGGAAATATTGAAAATATGACAAAAGAATTTTCTGATAATATGTAAAAAGAATTAGAGATGTCTATACTTAAAGAATTGTCATTTTTCTTAGGATTTCAAATATTTCAGTCAGATAAAGGAATTTTTATATCTCAAAGTAAATATGCCAAGGACATGTTGAAGAAATTTGGTTTTGAGGATTGTGCACCAATTCACACACCAATGTGCATAAAAAATAAGGTGTGCAAGGATGAAGATTCACTTATTACAGATCAATCCTTTTATAGATCTATGATTAGTAGTCTTTTATATTTGACAACATTGAGGCCAAACATCATACATGTAGTAGGTATGGTGGTAAGATATCAGTCATCTTCAAAAGATAGTCATGTTTAGTTGGTGAAGAGAATATTCAAATATATCAAGGGGACATTGGATTATGGATTATGGTATCCCACAAATAGATATTTCACTTTAGTTGCTTACATAGATTTAGATTGGGTAGGGTTCTTGGATGATAGAAAGAGTACAATTGGAGGAGCTTTCTTCGTTGGTGATAGTTTAGTAGCATGGCTAAGAAAGAAGTAGAATTCAATATCACTTTCTATAGTTGAAGTAGAATATATTGTAATGGTATTATGTTGTACTCAAGTGATTTGGATGAATCAAACTTTAGAAGATATCAAGGTAAAGTATGATGAACCTATTTTTATTTTTTTGATAACACAAGTGCTTTTAATATTTTTAAGAATCTAGTGATGCATTCAAGAATAATACATATTCCTATTAGATATCACTTCTCAAGAGAGCAAGTTGTAGATAAATAGGTTAAGATGGAGTATATCAGTACTATAGAGTAGATTGTAGATATTTTCACAAAGGCACTACCAAAAGACACATTTGAGTATCTATGAGAGAAGTTGGGAGTAATTTCTTTTATTTCCTACCATTGAGGTTCAGAATTAGTTGAGGGGGAGCTAAGTGTTAGCTCTAGGTAGGCTCTTTACCATTGATGTCAAAGAGGGAGAATAATAGGTACAAGTGTAGAAATAGGTACAAGTTATTATAGTAAGGGGGAGTTACTATATGTTTTTTTATATGGTAGTATGTGTAGGTTTCAGGATGTGGTAGTTTTAGTTTGAGGTTACCATTAATGACAAAGGGAGAGATTGTTGGAAATATTTTCATTGATGTCAAAGGTATATAATTATTGGTGATAAAGGCCCCATTGTATTTAATGGTGTTTTTAATTTTCATGTCTTAGCTAATGTGTGTTAATATTTATTTAATATTAATGAATATATTTTTGGTTGCATATAAGTCAAAAGAGGGCCCATGGAGAAGTCAAAGAGTCACAAGGTAAAAGAAAAAAGAGGAATGGGACACATTTTCTCATGAAGAGTCATATTGAGGAATTTCAAGAGTCACCATGTGAATATAAAAGAGCTATGGTGCATTTTTTCATGAAGGGACACTTTGAGGAACATGAAAAGTCACCAAGATAAAGACAAAAGAGGAAAGGATGGTTTTGCTTATGAAGGGTCACCATATGAATTTTCAAATGCAAGGATATGAAGGGTCATGCAAGTTTCTTAAGGGTGAATGCCAAAGGTCATTTTAAAAGCTATAAATAAAGGCTTGAGAAGCCATTTGTAATATGCAAGAGAGTACATGGTTTGTGATTATTTTTAAAGAGAGAAAAGTAGGAAATATTGTAGATTTATATCAATTATTGAGTAATCAACATTGAGAGATAGTTTTGTTTTACACATAAGAGGGGTTAGTGCTCCTGTGGGTTGGTGCTCATAAATCTTTGCAAGGGGTAGTGCTCATGTGGGTTGATGCTCATAAATAGTTGTGTTGGTGTTTATCAAAGGGGTTGTTGCTCCTATAATTTGGTGCTTTTGAACTTTATATTTTGATTTGGTGCTCATTTATATACTTGAGATTGTTCTCCATTATTTTTCCACTTTGGGTTTCCACGTAAAAATCTGGTCTCTCTCTCTCTCTCTCTCTCTCTCTCTCTCTCTCTCTCTCTCTCTCTCTCTCTCTCTCTCTCTCTCTCTCTCTCTCTCTCTCTCTCTCTCTCTCTCTCTCTCTCTCTCTCTCTCTCTCTCTCTCTCTCTCTCTCTATTGTGTGGTGTAAATTATTGTTTCAATTTTACTACATATCTTGAATGTGTGATTAAGTGGTTAAAGAAAAGAAATTAGATTAAGTAAAAAGATATATAATATACTGATTCACCCCCCTCTTAGTATATTTCATGCTTAACAGCCCACACATGGAAAATTATTTTTGATCGATTACTATTGTATCCTACCCTATTAAGGAAAAAATATTTTATCATTCTCAATATACCCTACTTATGTAAGCCATTGTGATAATGATTATAACCACCTTTGGGTAAATCATTATTTTTTGACCTATCCACCCTATTGGGGAATTTTCACCAAGTTAATGATTATAAACACCTTTGGGAAAATCATTATTTCCACCCATCTATCCTACTAGGGAAAATCACTATGCCACTTATTATAAGTACTTTTGGAAAAATTAGTATTTTTAACCCCATTACCTTCAGATCATGTCATTTTCCTATTTTTGAGGTAACTTTTGATAACTCTATTTACCACCAAATCTCTCAAGGAAGCATCCAGGGCTCATCCATCTCCCTTTAGGGAATTATCCAAGGCATTAACAACTTTTTAATTCTTTGAGAATATGGTACTATACATGTGTATTACACTTCATTATTAAATAGGGGAAAATTATAGACACCTCATTTTGGCCACAAACATTTTCCATCCAAACTTTAGATTGATTTCTACTAAATAATGTGAATTACACCTAAGAATTATTGGATGCCCCAATTTTGTCTGTATATTAGACATTAGTGCCTAGATGTTAAGGAATCCCTATGTAATAATAACCTTCTATGGATTCATCCCTGGTAAAATTGTGACCTAACAAATTAACAAATTAGCTTTTTGACCCACTAATTAGGGTACTTAACCAATTCCTAAAATGTAAAACCCTAAGAAGAATGAATTAACTAAGCAAATCCAATTAACTACTTAATATAAAATTCCATATGAAATTAGTGAATTTAAATTTTATAAAAAAATTAATTTCAATAAAAATGAGGTCATGATGATGTCATCATCCTCAAAGTCAAGGAATTGGAAATATCTCCATAATAAGTCTTAAATTTATAAATGGAGAGACATGCTTAATAAATGGGATATCTATCCCAAATATTAATTACTTTTACCCTCCCTAACATAACCAAAATTAAATATAACTTAATTATGCTTGATCTAGGGTTAGTTGGAGAACCTATAAATACAAGTACCAAGGCCATTATTTAATAAGCTTCTTTATGTAGAGTTCAAATGTTAGATTAATTAAAGATAGATTCATTTTTCCAAGATAATCTAATCCAAGACAGAAGTGGACAAAGATATGTGCTACCTATAAGGAAAATGCATTTATAAATTACTTTATTGGATACTAGATTCGACCATCGAACACACTCACATGCCAACAAGAAATCATCATTTGACAAGGGAAATAAAGATAGTTTATTGTCTTTAATTCTTAGTTGTATTTATGCTTAGTTACATTATTTCTCACCCAAGTACTTGGGAGATTATTTTTTACTTTCATTTATTTATTTTATATTGGGGTTTTATAATTCCACTAATAAGAGAAATCTAACAATCTCCTTCGTAATCTTATATTATAATTAGTGTTTTGAGCCTATTTTGTAGGTGCTTAAATCGGCCATCAAATCTAGGACTTGTTACAAGGAAAACATGATGAAAAGGTAAAGGTAAAACATGATGATAGATAAAAAATTATAACATTATTTGATGATTAATGTCCTTAATTACATATACATGTTTGAGTCATTTAGTTATTCTTAACCTACATAATAATTTGTGCATGAGTATTTGGTTACAAATTGACATTATTGATGTACCAAGATTGAGATACTACATTATAATTATGTTAGAATTACATTGATGTTAATAATCTTAAAATATATTAAGGTTAAATCAAATATTACAATATATTAAGTTTGAGTTATGTGGTGTATCATCAACATCATTAAAGGTTGTTGTAATTAAACCCAAGTACATAACTAGTACCATATTACACCACTTAAGTTTGGAACTTTTCTAAGTAATTCATTCCATGAAAAATTTTATTATAGTAAAAAAGAGACTTAGGAGGTTATGATTTAATACAAATAAATAAAATGTAAGACCACCCAAGGTCTAAAAAACATAAGGAAATGAAGGCATAAAATCCACACCCCAAAGCTATGACATTATGATAATATATTAGAAGTGAAAAGAGGATGGGTGAGAAAAAAAACCTAATTCAAACCCTAACCATGGGTTATCTTATTGTTAACATCACTCAATTAACAAGGTCAACACATAGTTAAGATTTATTCAAAACACCTCCATGTCATTCAGTGGCACACATAGCTTGGATTGGCTAGCATGGAGATAGAAGGATGTGAGAATGGGATTTGATTATTTTTAAATAATCATGATAAATATATTTAAAAAAATCATTATTATATTTTAATTGGTTGATCCATTTAGAGTTAGTTAATAAGAAGTTATAAATTCATTAAAACTATATAGGTTTAGTTATTATTATTGGTGCATGAAAATGAAGGAATCCACGGATCTAGTATATCCATGCACATGAAGGTATAGTAAAAATTTATAAGAGGTTTCCATATGAACAAACAAATAACATAGTGTAGGAATTGCAAAAAAAAGAGGAAATAAGTTTTAGGGGAGAATATGGACTAGGCCAACATTGAAATCCATTAAGTTGGCAAGTAAGTAATATGATTCCTTTGATTTTGATTCACTTTGATCATTTTAAAGTTAAATATCATTTATTTTTAATCCATAAAATAATTTATGTTGGTATGTGGTTTGATGGCTTTGTTGTGCCTAAATTTCATTGTGTGAAAAATACTTTTTTATCCACCAATTCATGTAATGGTATTCTAATTTTATGAGGTTATTTAAGGTTAAATTTGAAACATATAAATAAAACTATAATTCATAATGGCATTACCTAGTGGTTAAGTATTAAATCCTCATAAATTTTATAAATGTACCCAATGAATGAGACTATGAGTTCAATGAAATAAATAATAGGGTAAACCCTAATTTTTTAAAGATTAAAATTTAGGAACCTTAATAAGGTAATGTTATTCGACATATAATTTTGTTATATTAACCCAATGAAAGTAATTTATTTACCTTATGTATATAAATTAAGCTTATAGGCCTATTGGAGGATTATAATTTATCTTCAAGCATAAATAATATTGTACCAATTGTAAGATTGAAAACAATCTTGGAATAAGGAAGAAATTGATAGCCATAAGTTAGTTAAATGTTGTTAAAGGCTATATATAACATAATATTTGTATCCTCTATTTCACCATAATACATATATGGTGGCAAAGAAGTCAATTTCAAGTTAAGGTTCAACAAAAATTTGGTCAAGGTTTAGAAAATTGATGAAGAAGAAAGGGAAATGGGTTATAAACAACCTATTATGAATCTAATATCCTACTTGGTATATATCATAATTACCATGGGAAATGACCTTAATTATTAAGGATTAATCATTTTAAAAGGACTACTAGGTTGCATACAACTTATAACACATCTAGTGGAATAAGTTATTCTTAGAAAGTAACATTTCAAGTTGCAAACAACCTTGTCACGATAAAAAATAATTGATCAAAATTCAAATTAAAAAATGGTAGAGTGATACTAAGTAACTATAAGTAATTAATAAATCCTACATGTGCATTAAAATCCTCTATAAGCCTAAAGAGTATATCTCTCTTGTCATTATTTATGTACTTGTTTCAAAGTGTTTCCCACACCCAAGCTAATGGTTGGGGTGGGTAGGGAGAAAACCTAACAATTAATGGATGAGCTTATCTTGATCAATATAAATTATAGTTATCCTTTGAATACCTTCATAGGATTTATGATTCTTTGGAAATAATTTGATACCCCAATTATTTTATCTTATTTGAGATGTGTACACTTGTACTTGTGTATTAAATTATATATTAACATGGAAACTATTATATAGTATTTTTTGAAAGAATCGGATTTATTGGGAAAATACTTATAACATTCATAATTTCATGAATGAGGTGTAAGTATGTTATGCTCAAATTTGATTATATTTATGTAATGTTAACAACTCATCATGTAAAATTTTGATGAAGGTAGTTATTTATATGCATACATTTCATTTTAATAGGTCATGCATTGTTCACTTTTTATAATGAATAAGATTGATCTTAATAACATTTTTCAATTGAATTATACTTGATTATGATAATCAATTAATTATCTAGAACAAAATTTTAAAATTGTATTCAATTGGATTCCTATAGAAATCTTGTACATTAACTAGTGACAACTATTTCAAAGTGATAACTAGCTTTATTGTACTATTAACTAGTGTTATAAATGTAGGTTTTGTTTACTTATTAAAGCATGAAATATTAAATATATAATCTACTTGATTATTATGATTATTGTATATTTTGAAATATTATATAGAAGAATAATGAGTTTTTGTTAATACAGTTTAGTTTATCATTATGTAGCATACTTTTGTATTTTTTATACCAACTATAAGATTAAAATATTACCTATTTAGGCTAGCTACACCTCTAGCCAATGATTTTACGATGAAAGGTTTTAAGATACATTTTGACAAATATTACATAGGGATTTTTCTATGTGTAATAAATTTTCTAGATTAATGTATGCCTTTTAAAGACCTTATGAGGCCAAAATGGTGATCCATATAAGTGGTTTTACCTATTGAGTTTGAATAAATAATATAGGGAAAGGTTATAGTAACAATGTCTCATCTTTGTTATGTAATTAAAAATTAATAAATGGTTTATCAAAGCCTTCTAATTTTATTGAAAGGTTGTAATTATGTTTAGGGACTGAATCCTAGTGCTATGGTAACTAGTCATAGAAACCTATAACACCATCTTCTACTGATTTGAATATTTAAATTATAGGTTAAGTTGTATTTACAAAGTTTGATTTTCATTATGGTTATTCCTACTTTTTTACTGGTATATAATGGAATTACATCCATTTTATGTTTATATTTAGTTATAATATTAAAATATATGTTTGTATATATTGAAGCTCTACAAGTTCATTATATAATCAGATATATGAATGAGGTTAATAGATGTTATAAATTAATTAGTATGCATTTTTATACCCTATTTATACTACTCTACACTGAACAAAATTGTGTGAATTTATAAATCCTTGATATAAGTGCATATGGGTTCTATACATGAAAATGAAAATTAGGTAAATTATATTTGATAACATTGAGTGATTGTTATTAAATACTAATGTTCATATGAATAATAAAATTAACACAAAGCATTAATGTTTTGGAATGAGATAACATACATGATTAACATATTTAAGGTGTTTTTCAAATAGTATAATTTGTATTGTTAACAAAATACATTATAGAGACCTCATAAGAAAAAAATAGGGTAAATTTTAGGTGGTTGTTACACTTGGCATCAATGATCTATGTTTAAACACTAGGTAACTTGGGTTAAGAAAATAGATTCATCATTTTGTGTTCAATTGGAATGGTAAGGACATAAATCAAGAATTTAGGCAATGCCAATAATGTTAGTAATGCTATAAATCAAAGAAGAGTATAATTTTGGGAGTGGGACTAGAACCTAGACAAGGAGAAGTGTTTGAAACCTTAATCAAGATGAGAAATTAGATCAAAATTAATATAAGGGGAAGAAAAGAAACCCTCCTCCACTCCCTCATACAGATAATGAAAAAAATTGTGAGGGCATATTAGGAGTCTTAGGGACACTCCAAATCATATTAAAGGATATATAACACTATAATGGATAAATTATTGGGCCATAAAAATGAAAACCATGGTGACACCAATAAGGTGAACAGATACATCTAGAATTAAGACACCCTGATGTTCAAGAAACATGTTTCTATGAGATATTAATAAAGTCCCTCTACCAAGGTATAAAGGAAATGACTAAAAAAATGAGGCTCTATTAAAGCACAATTATTTGGCCTACATAAATATTTTGGACTACATGATATCGGTTTAAACATGTAGGCTTACATTCCTATATATCACTTGGAAGGTGATGCACTGTTATGGTGGGTCCACTTAGCTAAAATGAAAAGATATGATAAATCCACCATCTCTTGGGAAATTTTTTAAAAACACTTCAATTAGAGGTCCATATCAATTAATCATAGAGAAAGAAAAAAAGTTCAATTTCAACTATTAAAGTAGAAAAACATGTTTGTGTTTAAATATGAGACTAAATTTTTGGATCATCTCCAATATGCTAATTATATGTGAGATGAAGATACAAGGGTTAAAAAATTTAAATTATAGATTAGATATGTAGTTATGTGTGACATAAACCTCACAAATCCTAATACCTTAGCTACTACCATAGAATCAACCTACATAGATGAAGAAAAATAAAAATCTAGAATTAAATACAGGCATTAACTGAAGAGTAAATTAGTCTAAAAATAAAATTAAACACTTAGTAAATGGTTTAAAAGGGTATAATTTCAAATGAGCAGTGGTAAATTCAATAATATCTCTAGAATATTTCAAAGAAATACAAAAAGAGGTTGAAAACCTTAATGCAACCACAAAAAAACTCCTATATGTTATTTCACTCCTACTACAAGAGCCAATTGGGTGTTATTACTACAACATGGGAAAAATAAAGGTTGTTGGATCTGTGGAAGGGCTCACTATAAGATATAATGAACAATTTTTTACTCAAACAAAAAGGCCAACCACAAGTTTTATGTAATGACAAAAAATCATTAGGTAGAGTTAAAATCCACTCAGATTAAAATAAGAGGCATTTTATTTATTTATTATTTTTCAATATTAATTTATTATGGGTATTTTGATAATTTAATTTCACCTAAATTTTCTTTTTAATGTAAAAATAAAACCAAAAATATGAGAGAAGTGTGCAAAGTAGAGTTTGGCATGAGGAAATGGCAGATGATAATAGATTAATTAGAGCAAGTGTAACTAGATTATGGTAATATTTAAGACTTAATTAAACCTCTATTTAGACTTCTTAGGATAAAATAATGCCATCCTAGGCATGGATTGGATTCATGCATATTAGGCCTGTTTAGATTGTTTTTAAACTAGAGTCCAATGTTTAGATGGTAAGGAAAATTTAGTAACCCTTCAAGGTATCAAAAATGTAGGTCTTCAAGAATCATTTTAGCCTTAAAAAACAATAAGGAGAAGATAAAGGGATGTATGTTATATTATATAAAATTAGAATATAAAAATAAGGAAACATACCTATCTTAAGAGACTACCCTATTTTACAAGAGTTCAAGGATATTTTCCCAAAGGAATTACCAATAACATAATTCATATTTTACATTAAAATTATGTTAGGATATGCACTTTCCTCAAAAAATAAGTATATTATTAACATTATAGATCTATAATATCTTAAGGTTAAATTATAAGAGATCTTGGATATATGTTTTATGAGGCTAGGGAAGCATTAGTTGTGTTTGTTAAAAATAGGAATGGGACTCTTTGGTTATGTATCAATTATTATATATTGAATAAATTAATTATCAAAAATCATCATCCCTTACCAAGGATTGATTATATTTTTGATCAAATGAAAGGGTAAAAAATATTCTATTACATTGATCTTAGATCATGATACCACTAGATAGGTATCAATGAGGATGATATCCATACGACAACATCTCAAAATTGATATGTTCACTACAAGTTCACAGGTATGACTTTCATACTAACCAATTCACTTCCAAATTTCATGAAACTTGTGAATAATTTTTTTGGGACTATTAGGATAAATTTATCTTAATGTTTCTCAATGACATTATAATATACGCTATGAATGAGAAAGAACATGAACACCATTTAAGGTTGGTTTTAAAGAGGTCATGGGAGCACATATTTTACAATAAGATATCAAAATCTTATTTATGTAAAAATGAAATTCATTATTTGGTCCAAATAATTTATATTGATGGTATTGTAATGGATCCCTCAAATATCAAGGTTATTAAATGGTGGCCAAATCCCAAGAACATTCATGAGGTGTGAAAGGATATGGGTTTTTCCCATTATCAGTAGTTTGTAAAAACCATTTCTAGGATAACCTATCCCATCACATCCCTTCAACATAAAGGTAAAATTTTGAATGTAATTATAAATTTTATAATTTTTTTAAATCCACATTCAAATAGGATGGATAAAAAAAATCAAAAATATAGGACCCTCAAGAATTTTAGGTGAATCTAATTTACAAAAATATGTATAAAAATATAATGAAATATTTAATATTTTACATTTTTTTTTAAATTATAATTTATCATAGGGGTCCAAATAAATATATTCTATCATTATGGAATAAAATAATATAAAATACATATAATATCTAAAATAAGAGGTTTTATATATTACCTTTACGCCTAAATAATACTAAAATAAAAATAAATTACCCCTATCATTTTTATGGGTGTTGGGATTAAAGATGCACATCTATGGAAACTAAAATAGATGAAATAAACCATGGAAAATTATTGAAAAAAAAAACATGGAAAATGGATTTAAATATAATTACCAATTTTTTGAGTGTCACCCTTTATTTTAAGTTTGTATTCCTTATATTTAATAAATAAAACCCTATCTCATCATTTTGAGCATGTTTTGGAGAGTTTAATACAACCTTAAGCACTAGACACCATTTTAGGAAATTACAAACAAATACATCTACAAGAAGAAAATATATTCATTTAGGATTTATGCCATTGTGTGTAGCTTACAATAAAGTATGTTGAGGATAAAAGAATTATAATTTTAGTTTCTAGAATGGTTCAAGTTTGCACTTCTACAAGGTGTCAAACAAATTAATTTTTAGACTTTTATGCATGCATCTTAGGTTTTTCTAATATGGATAGGCATGAAAAGTTTTTAAATTATTTTTTAATATAAATTAAAAAAGACAAAATTAACCATTTTATTTTGTCAAATAAAATTCAATCCAAACTAGATATACACCAAGTCTAGTTAAACATACACTAGATCTAGTCAAATATGGTAACTATGTAAATAAGCACAAAAGGAAACAATTAACAAAGTGATAAAAAAATTAAAAGGTAAACTAAAAATATTTTGTGTATAAACACTTAATAACTCATGCATGAAAATTACTCAAATAAGCATAAACACTCATAATAATTGGCTCTCCCCTATTTAACCACTTAAAATGAAGCCTACTTATACAATATTTATATGTGTATAAAAAAAATAGGCATGTTGAGCTTAATAATTGATCTAATTACCATTGCATCAAATATGACCACCCTTATATCCTGATTATTTCTTCACCTTTTTATTGCTTTATACCTTATTTCTTAATAACTCTTCCTTGAAAGCATTATTATGCTCAAATTCATCATCTATTATCTCAAACCCTACATCACATATTTCTTACTCAAAAACCTTATATATAATACTAATATAAGTCTTAAATATTTATATTTAATTCCAAGATTATTCCAACATTCTATGAAATAACATCTGACCTTGTTCTATTTTGGTTAGACCAAAATAATCGCTTGTTGAGTGTTTGATTCAAGAATAATTGCTTTGATTTCTCTTTAGTGATGTCAATTTGATGATTAGGAAAGGAAATTCACAACATAAATGCCTTAATTTTATATGATTTCTTATTTTCCTTTTTATTTAACCTAATCCACTCCTTATTATATCCTTTAGCTTTTTTACTACTTTAAAATCTTGCTCAAGTATGATCCAAATAATTCACTCTGAAAGCTCAACAAACCTACATTTTTTAACACCCCTCATGAGTCTTGACCCCAAGTACTTTAATTTATGGATTAATTATTTATTTTTCCAAAATGATAATAAAATAACAAAATTTTCATTTGAATTCAATAGTAAATTAAATTATATATGTTAAATGGTGTAAACCCATTTTATCTAAAAAGGCTTAACATTCAAATTTACTTAAGATAGCAATAAGTTTAAGCTAGTATAGGGATATTAGGTCTAGTAGGTGTGTTAATTCCTTATAAGATATATTTGTATGGGAAGGTGAAGTTGAGGGGAAAAAAATCATAACCCATGTGAATTATAATGGAATTAAATGAAAATTTAAGTGTGTTTAATGCAAGTGTAAGAAGAGATATGGGCTTCACATGTATGTGTAAGATAAATTTAATGTAAGGTAAGAGATATGGATGTTTATTTGGTTGAAGGCTTGCCTATTTAGTAAGAAATATTATTCATATTTTGGGGCTTTTAGAACTTGGTTTTTTAGTAGGGAGAGTTTGAGGATCATATAGGAGTAATATTTTTGGAAATCTTGGTTTAATTTAAGAGGAAGTTTTATATAACTTGAGGTAATATCTTATATTTAAAATATCAACCTTTTTTATATGTGTGATAAATTGCTTAAGTTTTGAATGCAATTAATAATTAATTATTCATTGTGTTATGGTAAGCTTCTTTGGGGTATTTTTTCTTTTGATTTTAAAGAATAATTCAATGAACTTGTGGACTTTGTAAAAAGGTTATATGTTGTGTAACATTTTGAAAGGGAACTTTCCTATAAGATTATAGTATGTATGTTTTGAATATTTGATGAGAGTATTGCATAACAAATTACTTTAGAAATAAAAATGGTATATAATAACTCCTTGAGAAGATCTATCTTGACATGGATGTTAGCTTTATATATTTTATATCTATGTTTTTTTTTAATTACTTGATTTGATTGTTTAAACTCTTTTACATTTTTGAAAAATAATTATGTTTTATACATCAATAACCATTCTCCATTCAATATTCATGGCTAGGGAAACACTTATCCACCTGATTTGTCTAGTTCATCATCCACCTATTAAAAAATAATTTTCCACTTTGTTTTTAGAATTAATTATAATTATGTTCTTTTTCCCCTAAAAATATTGGTTTTGATAGACTGTTAAATCAAATCAATATTCTTGTAACATACAATATCTCTCCATTTTTTTTTTACACAATGGTTTCAATAAATTTTATAACCTCTTTATCTACTCTTACTTTTTGAGCATTTTTAAATGGTACAAAAAAGGATGACTCGATGATTAGGGTATAGAAGGTTATAAGGGATAATGTTATTTTTAAAAATGGATTATGGTGCATGATATTACTCATATGTCATATGTTATGAAAAAATGTATTAATGAAAGGTTGGTAATTGGTAGATGATCTATTTTTATATATTAACTCTAACGGGATGATGTGGAAAATTGAAATCTAAGGGATAATCAGTGGAGGGGAAAAATAAAAAATAAAATATAAAATGGAAATATGTGAGGCCCAATTTCAATAGATGTTTATTTTATTTCTTATGAAATATACATATAATTTGTGATGGATAATTATGTACTTATGTTTTAGGCATATAATACACTTATTTTTATATTGGCATTCTGATTATTTCTAATTATAGGTTTATGTTTTCATATATTCATATTTTATATGTTACCTAGTTAAGATAGTAATGATACTATTAGATTAATTATTGAGTTTTAAGTATGTAACTAATTTTTATTGAACAATCCATATTGTGGATTATATGATTGGGATCCTTTTTTGACTATATTGATTACATTGAGTGTTTCATTATTTACTTCCTTCAATATGTAACCTATTACTTTGGCTATATCATGGATTGTGTGTTTGATGTACATTAAGTGAGTAGATGATTAGGATGTCCAAGAGAATGATCTCAAACTATTAGTATCATATTTATTACAATTTTCATTATATTTTAGATTTAATCTTTATTACCTTGTGTTTTTGTCTACTTTGAAATCTAGTGGACATTGTTTGAAAATTTATTAGTTTAGAACTATAACCTTATTCCAACCTTTTTACCCTCATCCATATAAGTTATCTGAGATTATATAAAGTCAAATGGTAATGTGGATAAGTAATTTAATGATCACCAACTTGAAAATTTTGAATGAAAGAATATATCATGATTAAATGAGTTGTAAATTGTATTTTTAGAGGTAAAATTTATGTGCTTTTACTTTATGGTTGAATATAGGAGATATTGTAAGGATATATGAATAATTTAGGGGAAAAGAACTACCTAATTAATACATTTTATATATAAGTTTTAAATTATATTTAATAAATTCATGTTTCCCATATAAGTTGTAGGCATTACATATATATAATAGAGTTATTAGGACTTTTAAAAAAGGACTTGAGGAAGGGAAGGGAAAAGTGTCACCTTTATATTGGTAAAGGATTAAAGTTTTTTTCATAAAAGAGTATAAAAGCTAATCCTTATGTATAATTTTCCTTTTTTTTAAATTGGATTTGAGAGCTCAAGATAGGAAAGGAATGAGAAGTGTCTTAAAGGATTAAAGTTACTACTTTGAAAGAGCCTTAGAAAAGGGTTACAATCTTCCAAAAGTGGTAGAACTAAGGTAGGGTCACTTTGAATACTTGTGTCATTTTTTCCTCCTTAAAACTTATTTTTCTTCTCTTTATTTAAAAATTTAAACTTTTGTAGGATTGCAAGACCATTTGGCTTTCAATCCCTTTATTTAGTTAAGCTTACTTTGGGTCTAAGACAATAATTTTTTACCAAGTCCCTTTAAGGATTTTTTTTTAGAATTTCCCCCCACTTAAAATTATTATTTTTTATACCTTTTTTATTGACTTGACATGACATTTTTAGGTTTCCCAAATGAGGTTAGTTTGTCTGTATTTGGATATTAGAGATGTAGGACTTCATTTTTTTTCCTTGTTTCTATTGACAAGCATCTAAAGTGGGGATTCAAATTTATGATTAAATATTAATACCATCCTTCCCTCTAACTAATAGTTGTGAAAATACGGTATTTTTCATGGAATGGTAATTTTATTTATGACACATATTTATTATTTTGTCTATAGGATATGGAACTAAAAATCAATAGTATTTTTGCCTTATGAAAATGTGTCTCTTGTTAGGGTGTGGAGCTAAAAGCTTCAACTGTTGCAGACACAAAATAAGGAGGTTGCTGAAGATCCAAAAGTACCAGCATCAGCATCATGACTGACGTTGGTCATTACCAGTGCAAAAGGCAACCAGTGTTGGCAGGAAGTCAATTGACGTCGGTCAGCACCAGACAGACAGGGACTGACGTTGATCGCCTGTGGTGTTCTAGAACTGTTGTTGACGAACAGTCAGTTAAGTGAAGCGAGTGTTTGCATGTTAAATAACTAATTATAGTCACGAGCTGTGTGTCTAATTATTGTAATTAGAGTTCTATTTTTGTATGCATGGGATTCTATTTAAAGACCCATGAGGCATGTATTGTAAGAAAAAAGCAAGCAAGTAAAGCATTGAAGCATTGAAGCAAGGTCAAGGAGGTCTATAGGTGTAAGGTCAAGGAGATCAGCTGAAGCATTCAAGGAGGGATGGCAACTCAGGTTGTTGAGTTGGTTGTGTTGAGCAAGAGAGAGAGGGAAGAAGGTCTTGAGGTGTGGCAAGCCTTTGAAGTGGAGGAAAAAGTGGCATCTTCCTTATTGTATTTTCTTCTAGTAGTATTTAATACAAGAGTGTGTATTGTCTCTCAAATTCTTTGATGTCTCAAGTTTCTAGTTACTTAATCATTTTGGTATAATTCTGTGTTTAATTGCTTATGAGAAAGTAATCAATTGTGCTTTCGTTGGATAAGGGGTTCCTAACAGTTGGTATCAAAGCTATGGTTTGCAGGGAGCAGGTTATTGTTTGTTGATTACAGGTCATTCACAGGGTTTCTAATTGAATGGGAGTTCAACAATGGTAGAAGAAAATAAGCTACGAATGGAGAAGTTTAACGGCAAGAATTATCAACATTGGAGGATGGAGATAGAGGATTATCTATATCAGAAAGATTTGTACTTATTGTTGGGTGGGGTTGCATGCAAGCCCACAGATATGAAGGATGAAGAATGGAGTGTTCTTGATCAGAAGGCTCTCGGTTCCATAAGGTTGAGCCTTGCATCAACTGTGATTTCCAACTTATCATAGTGCAAGACAAAGAAGAGTTGATAAAATCCTTGGCGAACTTATATGAAAAGCCCTTAGCTTCTAATAAGGTATTTCTTATGAAGCAGTTATTTACTTTGTAAATGCAGGAAGGCAGATCGGTACATACTCATCTTAGTGATTTCCATGGTTTGGTAAACTAGTTAGCTTCAGTCAATATTGTTTTTGATGATGAAGTAAAGGCTCTTTTAATTTTATGCTCCTTACCTGAAAGTTGGGATAGTTTGGTTATGGCAATAAGTAATTATGCATCTAATTCTAAAATCTTAAAAGTTGATGATGTTGTAAGTGTGATCTTGAATGAAGAAATACGTAGGAGAAGCACAGGTGAATCATCATGGAATGTTCTAAGTGCAAAAAGTAGGGGAAGGCAAAGAGAGAAGCTAGAGCAAGGGAAATCAAGGTTGAAGGTGGGAAGGAGATCCGAATCTAGAGGTGTCACCTGCTGGTTTTGTGGAAAGAGAGGACACGCAAATAAGGAGTGTTGGTTGAGGGATAAAGAGAATCAACATGAAGGTAATGAAGAAGAAAAGGATGCAAATATTATGGTACAGGATGCTCTCATACTTTCTTTGGATAGTCAGGTAGGATCTTAGATTTTAGATTCTGGTTCTTCTTTTCATACATCCCCAAACAGAGATTTGTTCCATGAGTATGAATAGGGAGAATTTGGAGTGCTTTATTTAGGGGATGGTATGCCTTGTCAAATAGTTGGCAAAGGAAAAGTGCACCTGAGATTGTAGATGGACAACACATGGGTGTTGAAGGAGGTCATGCATGTCCCAGTTCTGAAGCAGAGTTTGGTTTCTATAGGAAGGTTGGGTGATGAGGGATGCATAGTAACCCTCATAGCATATTCTTGGAAGGTTACCAAGGGTGCACTTGTTTTAGCAAGAGGTAAGAAAGTAGGTACTCTTTATCTATCTACTTGTATTACTGATTCTACTTCTAGTTTATCTATTTCAGCTGTAGATTCAAAGATGTGGCTTAATAGGCTTGGTCACATGAATAAGAAGGGAATGGATGTTCTTAATTCAAAAGGTATGTGTTCAGATTTAGAAAGCATAGATAGAGTTCTTTGCAGGGAAAGGAAATTTGATGCTTTTGATAAGAACAAAGAAGCCTTGGTGTTTATGGAGGAGATGAAGGACAAAGATCAATCACAAGGGCTGAATAATTCTGAGCAGGGAAATATGGATAGAGGTTTGATCCAAGATGAGCTCACAGATGAAGATTTCATCACTTACAGGAACACACAGACACCAATGTTGGTCACTTGGGACTGACGTCAGTCAGGTAGATACCAACATCGGTCATGTGCAGACCAGCAAGGTCGATAGAGTCAGGCAGAGAAGTTCGATGTCAGTTAGGTAGGGACTGATGTCGGTAGGGGGACACTAACATCAGCCAGAGAAATGATGTCGATAGTCAGGGTCAGTGTAGGGAACTGACATCGGTTGGGAGCAGACTGGGAGATGGTTGAGATCAGTCACTGGAACGGATGTTGGGTGGACAACAAGCTATCAAGGAGTCTCAAACACCCATATGGAGGTCAAAAAGGGTAAGTGAACCTCATATTCATTATTCACCTTCTTTATATTACTTATTGATGGTCAAGAACTAGGAAGATGGAAGAAGCAATGTAGGTAGAATCTAGAAATAGTGGGAGCTTGGCATGGATGAGGAGTGTGAGTCCTTGGAGAAGAACCAAATAGGTATTTATTGGTGGAGTTGTCAGCTGGAAGGAAGCACTGGATGAGGGATGGATTCCCATGTTAGAGAAGAGAGTGGATGGACACATGAGATAGAAGGCTATGGTATATGGTCTTGAGTAGGCTGCAAGACAATGGAGGTTTGACCATTGTATTTTATCTTTACTAGGTTGGATAATATTAGCTACATTATCCTATTACTATATTGTGTTGCTTGTTGTAGGGTTTCATATACAGGGAGTTATCTGAGCTAAGGGTAAAGTTGGTTCAAAAGTATGTCATGAAGAATTTGGGAGCAACAAAATTCTTTTGGCATAAGTGACAGGTATTACATCACAGGTCTTATGGTGGTTAGTCTTCAAGAGAGACTTTGAAGAGGGATACAGAGCCAAGGGAACAAAGTAGATGGTGTATAGGTATAGGTATAGTTGCAGCTATTTATCTCCAAGTGGGAGATTGTTAGGGTGTGGAGCTAAAAGCTTCAACTATTGCAAACATGATATAGGGAGGTTGTTGAAGATCCAGAAGTACCGGCATCGACATCATGACTGACATTGGTCATTACCAGTACAAAAGGAAACCAGTGTTGGTAGGAAGTCAGCCGATGTTGATCAGCACCAGACAGATAGGGACCGACGTCGGTCGCCTGTGGTGTTCCAAAACTGTTGTTGACGAATAGTCAGTTAAGTGAAGCGAGTGTTTGCATGTTAAATGACTAATTATAGTCACACTCTACGTGTCTAGTTATTGTAATTAGAGTTTTATTTTTGTATACATGGGATTCTATTTAAAGACCCATGAGGCATGTATTTTAAGAAAAAAGCAAGCAAGTAAAGCATTGAAGCAAGTACAAGGAGATCTATAGGTGTAAGGTCAAGGAGATCAGCTGAAGCATTCAAGGAGGGATAACAACTCAGGTTGTTGAGTTGGTTGTGTTGAGAAAGAGAGAGAGGGAAGAAGGTCTTGAGGTGTGGCAAGCCTTTGAGGTGGAGGAAGAAGTGGCATCTTCCTTATTGTATTTTCTTCTAGTAGTATTTAATACAAGAGTGGGTATTGTCTCTCAAATTCTTTGTTGTCTCAAGTTTCTAGTTACTTAATCATTCTGGTATAATTCCGTGTTTAATTGCTTATGAGAAAGTAATCAATTGTGCTTTTGTTGGATAAGGGGTTCCTAACATCTCTACCATTTTATACTTTTTTTTATCTTAAAATTTATTTTTATTTTTGCATTAGTTAAAAAAAATGTTTTACATACTTGTGTGAAGAGTTTTGAGTTAAATGTGTCTTTCCTAGTTTACTTTTACATAGAATTCATACCTTGCACCCTTTTTAGCACCATTATTTTTTATATACCCATGAAAAAATATGGGATTTCATGGCTTGGGGGTGTTTAGGGTCACCCACTTGATGATGCAAGTTGAATGGGAGGTGAGCCCCTCCTTCCTTTGGCCTTACATACCACTTATTGAATCCTTTTGGATGTCTTCTTGAAATTTGAGACCATACATATATCACATGTAAAATTATTTTAATTGGCTATTTTAGCCTTGAAAAATGCTTGTATGTATATTAAAAAAGGATGGAAAAAAGTATATTTTTCATTATGTCCCATTTTAGGTCTTATCAACCTTGTATTTTCTTGTAACCCCTTTATTCAAATAAATTATATATTGAAAGGAATGAAAGGAATGGTTAAATTTATGAATTATAAATGATAAAAGGCTTACTTTTATTAGTAAGTTATTCTTATGAAATTTTCATTAAAAATGCTTAAATAAATTTGTTTTAAAAGTGGTTTTATGTACTTTATGTTTAAAGGCCTAAAGGGAAATTTTATGTTTGTAATTTTTAATGGAATGAAACCTCACCTAATCCTTCCAAAGTTAATTTATTTATATTCCATTCTCCAATAAAATCCCACATTATTTTAGGACTTATAGTTTTTAAGTTATGATTTTTTTGATCTTAGGTATTAATTGTGCCAAGTTTTCTTTTCTTATTTGACCCTAATTCTAGCAATTATTTTTCAATATTATTGAAGTGAGAAGGATCCAAATCAATTTTAAAAGGTAATTTCATGTTTTTGTTTTTATCAACAATTTTCTTGTAATTTTTAGGATAATATAAGTATTTTTACTAATGAAAAACACCGATGGATTTAATAACAACCTAACCTAGTCTATAGTGATCACTACCTTTTTCAAAATCAGTTTATTTTTCTAAATTGGGTGGTTTAAATCAATGGTAGAGTTTATCAAAGTAATTTGTGCTAAATTTCCTTGACAATATGGGTGATTTGAGCTGATATAGTTTTGAATTAAGTTAATTTTCTTAGCAGTGAGTTAGCAAATGTTGGGAAACTCTTTAATAGAGTGATGGTAGTGGTACCACTTTGAAGTCCATGGAAATTTTAAATACCCATAATAGTGATTCTTAGTTCCTATGATTTTATACTCCAAAAAAATTAACAATGTTTTTAAGGATTGAAGGGTGGAAAATTTATGGTGGTCAAGCCATGAATTTAAGACTATAGAGGTTTTTA
Organism: Torreya grandis; assembly: GCA_037957365.1. Lineage (NCBI taxonomy): Eukaryota > Viridiplantae > Streptophyta > Pinopsida > Cupressales > Taxaceae > Torreya > Torreya grandis. The sequence continues at coordinate 552,433 of JARHVA010003292.1, forward strand.
AGAGTGACACTTAAAATATGGTTGTAATGCCATTTACATCAAATATTGTCTACCATTTCTATAAGGGATAAAAAAAACTAAAGTATCAACATATGATTTATTAAACCATAATAAAGGACATTTAGATTATAGTTCAAATTTATGATATATGTGGAACTAATACCCATTGAAGTACAATAGGCCCTTGATGCCATGATTTTCCATGAACAACTCTAAGAGGCATATAAGTGTTGATATTGTGTCAAATTTTACTTGTATTTAATGATGAATAACTAGTGGAGAAGGAAATAATGGCCATATTTTAGTGTTGTGAAGTCAATGTAGGAACAAATATATCTATCACTGATGGTGAGTAAGATAAGTAGAGATGGAATTGGGTGGCCCATCAAGGAAGAAACCAAGTTGACTTGATGGGAAGGATAGTTAACCAAATTAGATTAACATAGTTATTCAAGCCCGAGTTGGGATCATGTATGCCTTGGAAGTAATAATAAACTTCATTGAGAGGGGTGGTCCCTATGAACCCTCAAGCATTCCCTTATAACATTCGAAGCTACATCGAAACCTTTAGTTTCAAAAAAACAATAATAAATCATTTAAAAACAAAGATTTAAATTATTATTAAATTAAAACTCAACTTTCAAGATTAGATTTGAGTGGCCATTAATGGCTATTAGAATTTTCAAGGGATAAATACGCCAAATCACCCAATAATTAAAGGGAGTTCTTGGATATAATCCACATATAATGGTGAGTATGATGAGCAAATGTGGAGTTGGGTGGTCCATGAGTGGAAGAAACCAATCCAGCTTAATGTGAAGGATAGGTAACTAAGTTGGGTTACCAAAGTGAGTCAAGATTGAGTTAGGACTTAGCCTGGCTTGAAATTATGATTCAAATTAGTTGAGAGGGGTGATTACTATAACCCCTCCCTAAGTGTTCCCTTCTAACATTTGAAATTACACTAAAACTTTTTGTTTCAAAATAAAATGAAAAAATAATAAAAATTAATATAAAAATTAAGATTTAAATTATTATTTAATTAAAACTCAACTTTCAAGATTAGCTCTAAGTGGACATTAATAAATGATAGTGGCCCCAAGGGTTAAATAATCCAAAGCACTAGGGAACTCAAGTGAGGTCCCCAGTGAAATCCATTAAATCCAAACTAAATTTATACCTTTGTAAGTGATTTAAAATTAATTTCTTAATTTAAGGTCACAAGGTGGACATTAATGGCCATCGAGGAGATTTTTTCCTCTTCATCTTTTTAACCCACTCAAACTCATAGAGTTTATTAGGGGTTCTCTAAGACATTGGGAGAATATTCCAAACCACACATTAGACATGTTATAAAAACCAATGTGTTTTCAAAAAATGTGAAATACCTTAGAGGTCCACTAATAGAGGTTATTTATGGGCTTAGAGTATAAGTGATCAATACTATGGACTATTCCCACTCCAAATCCTTAATACCACTAGCCATTTGTGTTTGATCAAACATAGTTGAGTGAAGTGACCATTATAGGGTCTCATTAACACTCTTAGGGATTTAATTATTTGGCACTGTAGTCTAAATCTAATGATGGAGATTGGTTGCTCCACCCATTAGGTGATTACATACTATATTTTAAGAGGATTTTGAGGTCAAATGGGACATAATTAATATTTCACTTAGCCATTTATATAAAAATAAATCAACTTGAAAATAGTCCTATGTTTGGACTTGAAATATAAATTTGGGTGCCATGATTAGTCAAGATTATTTGGGGAGCAGGGCATTCAACCCTAGTCCACAATAGAGACACATTCATATTAATAATGAGTTTAGATCAATTCTTTGAAAATAAATGTCCCAAAAAGATAATATAAACCATGTTTTCATTCAAGTCTTAATTGATCAGTTAGTTAAAGTGAGGTTGGCATGGGTGTACGATGACCATGCAACCACCTATTAACTGATAGATACACCTAATGGTCTACATAACATATGTTGAGTGTCGTATGTCAAGATGTAATTATTTTTCATGGTTTATTTGAATTTTTTGGAATGATACTAATGATTTTAAAAACATATTATAACCTTTTTAATTATTCTTACATAATGAGAATTTTTAAATGGGAATAAAAATATGACCCAATGATTAGGGTGTACATAGTTCTAGATGAGATTTTTATTTGTAAGAATGTATTGTGGTGTACAATGTTGCTCATATATTATATTTTATAGAAAAATATAAAAATTAATATTGGGGAATTGGTAGTTGTTTTACTTTTTTTGATAGTTATAAAAGGATAATGTGGAAAACCTAAATCTAGTAGACAATGGGAAGTGGGAAAAAATAAAAAATAAAATGGCAATGCCCTTTATTTTTTAAGTTGTGAATGATATTTTTATTTATTTTCTATCAAAAAGATGAAGCTTAAATTATTTTTTCAAAAGGATTTTTGAGCAAGACAAGATTTTTCTTGGTTTGTTTTTATCCACATGCAAACTAGTCCTATCCCACATGCACATCTCCCAACACTAAATATACTCATGCCAGCATATCACACAAGATAACCCTGTGCATTCACCTAAGGTGAAAAATGATTAATCAAGGTGGAATTATGTTATTTACAAATGATGAAGTAGATCAATTTCATTGCATGTTCCCTTATACTCACAATGATACTTAAAAATATTTTATATTACTTATCAATGCATGATGATAACTATGCATAAGATGAATAATAATAGAATAAATCTATTCTACATAAGTAATTATCTTAGCAATGGTAAAATATAAAAAATTGTAATAACAAATTCTCTTAATAGAAACATTAATATGAAAAATAATGACAAAATTTCATGGATAAAAAAATCATAATAGCACTAATGACATTAATTTCAATTCTAAAATATTTCTCTCTAGTTTGGAAACATTTTCCCTATGGCCAAAAGTTCTCTTCCAACAAACCATTTTATTGAATTTTATATCCTTTAAAAGTATTTAAGCATAATGAGGTCACTTCTAATAACTATTCATGAATTTTATCTCATCTTCCACCAACTAGAAGCTATATCAATGTCATGTTTGACATGTTAGGTTTAAATAGTTCACCAACCTAGTATATGTTTTTAGGCTCCTATTCAGACTCATCATTATAAAAAAAATTATTTTGTAGAATATCTGAAAGAATTTACTTATACCATTAACTTCCTACCAATCATGTTAACCTATATTGGATTGATGCTAACAAGAAGATCATAAGGTAGCTACTTCCATTGTTTACTTTCTGATAATCATGTTAACTTGTACTAAACTAATGATAATAAGTTATAATTTGTTGTTTCACTTATCCACGTGTCAAAGGTGGTCAACTATTATATACCTTATAATGAACCATTTTAATACACACCCATTTGGTTCTACACATTGATGTTTGTACACACTAGCCAAATTTTTTGATAATCTTGATTTTGCCCATCAACATTTAGGGTCAACATCACCCCACACTAAATTGATTAGCCACCCTCAAACAACCCATCAATATTATTGAAAATAATAAAGAAATTTCTCATATCTTTTGCTAATTTGACTTCAATATTAGTCCAATGTGTGAGTGTAGCTTGAGATTCATTTATGATGGTAGATATCCATGCAATTAATCCATTAAACTAAGGAATCTAATCCTATAAGAACTTAACTTCTTATTTAATCACCTTGACCTTATTTGTCATCTCCTTAAGTGTATCCTCTAGTGTGATTTATCCATTAACTGTATGGTGTTAAATACTCTTGAAGTTTTCATCTAATGTTTTTTTGACTCATTTAAATTTTCTTACCAATGTCTTCTACTTCCTTTACAATATCAGATTTTACTTATTCATATAAATTTGTGCATCCAAAGCATCATTTTCCTATTGATCCATGTGCAAAAATTTTGTGATCGCAAAACTTTATCTACAAAAAGTTTAACAAAATCTATTCAGTCATGGTAGTTCTCTCAATGAGATTACACAAGAGGTCCTTGCATCCATCAATTTTTACTACAAACTTGAAATGGGCTCACTCTTATGCTTCATGTTTTTTTCTCTTTTTCCATTCTTCCTTTACCATAGTTGATCCACCATTATACCTAATTTTTATACAAGATGAATTATATATAAGTATGTTCCATATAAAAGGTCTAGTTCTTATTTCATAATGCACCAACATAGCCTTAAAACATTTAGTTCCATGACAGTTAAATTCTTTTATGTCTAAGTGTGTTATTGATCTATTTTTTCCAAGTACACCTAATGGCTCTAGACAGTGGTGATTTTCATAACATTATAATGATTTAAATCTACCTCTAACTTGAGTAGTGTACTTATATCCTTGACCTCATTAATCTTAGTTAGGTTGACATAGATAATATTATGCTCACCTTGGGTTATGTTAGGATCTTATTATTTGAGGGCCTCAATATGTATTTCAAATATGGTCTCATTCATATATGCATCAAAGGAAAAAATCATTTATCTTCGTGTCTACATTTTCACATCCTCTCCTTTCATGGCATGCCATAAGTACATTTATATATGTATCCTTTCATTGAACCCTTTCTTGGAAACTTATCTCATTATTAGTTTCCTTTGATCTATTACTACATATCTTTTCAAATCTTAAGATTGTTTGGGATCTTCTTAGATAGATTTTCTTTTTCATTTATATGGATTCATCTCTTATGGCATCTAAAATTTGATAACCTTAGGCCCAAATATATTAATTCATTCTCCTTTTCTAGTCACACTAAGCTCATTATTCTCCTCTTTTTCCTCAACCTCACTCTAACCACTACTAATTTATTCCATATTTGGCTAGGTTTTCAACATAGAATTTGACTCACTTTTTAGAGTCATTGGAATTTATTTCACACTCAAGGTATCCTCCCAACATTCCCCTTATGTATTATATTATTCCTAGCCATAGAGTTACTTTTATACATTACCACCATCACCTACTCCTATATTTAGTTTTAGTGCTTAGGTGTATTTGGGTAGGGATTGTAAAATTAGTTAAGTTATTTTAGGAGGTGATGGATTTTGATAGGATTTCTTGGTAGGTTGTGTAGGAGGGAATATATGCACCAATTATCTAAGAAAGGTAGGAGTATCTTCTTTATAATTGATGTGCTCGAATTATTCAATTATATCCTCCAACACCTTGCACTTCCTTTTATTGGACATTTTCTTCTAGAGGCTACTATTTTTATTGTAACATAAAATTTTCACACTATCAAACCTATGTCCTTACTCTTATTTTAATTAATAATGCAACTTATGTAAGTTGTTATTTATTGTCTTTTATTTCTAAGGTTTGATGACATAATAATCATTTAAGTCCTCATCCTTTGTCACAACCTTACCTAGATAGGATAAAATTATCCTTAGAGAATGTAATTCATTCTATATATTATTAACATCTATTGAGATATGATGTGCATTGGTTTATCCTTATGATAGAGTCTAAAAAGTAGTTCATGCTAAAATAACAAGGTGCCTTGAGAAACTAGAAATATCTTTATATGTAAATCAGACTCTAGAAATATTGTAGTGTTACATTATAAAAAAATCTGCCCATATTAGGCATACGATAATTAAATTTCTTAAGATGCACCACTCTTTCCCAAAAGCTAAAAGCATGTTTTTGGACCAACTCTCCATCCTAGATTTATAATACTTGTCATAGACATAAAAACACACATGTAATTAGTATTTCTTTGTTGAAGGTTTTTCCTCCGAAGGGAAGGAATAGATCTTATTTGCATAGACATAATCATTAAGGATCCTATACATGAGGAAAGTGACACACTAAAATTAATGCACTTGAATTCTCAAGGTATTTTTGAGACATTAAAATAAAATATAACATGATGATAGACATATGGGTTTGGTTGGATAGGTTGAGGTATAAGGATGGGGATTTGAAAGATGGATTGAAAAGGGTTATCATGGTGATATAATGAGACTCCACCTAAATTTCACCATTAATTGAGGACAATAAATTGAGAGGATACCTAATCTTGAGAACCCTCAATGTGAATGAGGATAATATATCAAAGTTCATGGTCAATACTAGGTATGGGGAATTAGATGTAATTAGTATGGATAACCCTATGTAATTGGTTGACTCTATTGGGTTGATTATTCATATTCAATGTCATATAATAAGTTAATTAAATATGATGAGACTAATCCCAAGGATTAATAAAAGGAAGAGGAAAAGATTTAGACTTGGAGGTCATTAAATTGACAGCATAATAAATGAGGGGGCTTGATTATTGGGGGCTATTATTTATACATAGCCTTTCTCATCAAGATTTTAAATTTGTATATTGATAATATTTGGAATAGGATTATAATTAAACATATTTTTTCTAATCTCAATGTTAATATCACTCTCGATATTACTAATGTAAATGGGAAATCTAGCTCTAGGAAAGATGTCTGCTCTATGGAGATGTCGTCACTCTAGAATATTCATCCAATGGGAAAGGAAATGTTATTTTAAATTATTAAATAATATATACTATATCTATAATGTTTTTTAAGAGCTTAATTTATATTTTTAATCATTGAAATAATGATTTAGGCTTGTACACATTTTGACAAGGTTTGTTTAATTATTTTTTTATGTTTTTGGTAATGTTTTGTAAACAAAATTAAATTAAACTACTTGATAAAAAGAAATTATATGAAAAAATTATTTGAATATATAAAATTAAATTAAATTAATATTATTATATTTTTGTTATTTTCAAAAAATTTAAGCAACTTTGAAAAATTAAACTCTAGATGAATGATGCAAGTGTTGATTTAGGTTTACCTAGCTTGAATATAAAGTTTTACGTACATGCACTAAATGAAATGTTATTTTTATTTTATTTTTTAATTAAATAATTAAAAAATAATATTAAATTTGTTTTTTTAACATTCAAATGAATAAAATAAAATAAAAAACTAGATTTTGTTTTGTGATATACAATTTTTGGCTTTTCTTGTGTTCTAGTCTAGTATTCAAGCTAGGATACAATTTTTTGAGATTTTTAATGATTGTATGAATCTATAATGATTGCATTATTAATTTAATGTATTTTTATATTATTTAAATATTTTTATTTAAAATTCAAAATAGATAACATAGATCTAACATGCAAACTTTCATTTTTATAGCTTTTGGGAGAAACTAGATCTAGCATGCAAACTTTTATTTTTATAGCTTTTGGGTGTGTATGTGATTGTTTTATGAATATGTGATGAGATAAGATTGAAAAAAATAATTGATTTCTATGAATTTATTTATATATTAGGTTAAATTAATCTACCTTGTATTGAAGGCAAAACTATGGTTCTTTGAATCTTTGATATGCAAATACAACTAAAGAATCAAAACTACATTTTTAATGCAAAAATAATGATAGAAGAAAGATTTATTTTATTTTATTGTGAGATATTTTAAATATTAATATATATATATATATATAATTAATGATAAAAATAAAACTAATATAATCTATTATAATAAACAAAATAAATTTGAAAGGAAATCCTCCAACCTGATCAATGGTAAGAACAAGTGAAGGTAGAGAAGTAATCAGTGTGAGTATATGATCCTCAAGGAGCTCAATCATTTTATCAATATTGAACTTCGGAAATATTTTTAAAAAGTATGATAAGAGGATGTAATCAAAAGATACAATTTTGATTAAGAAAGTATCTAGATTATGGCTGGATTGATTGACAAACAAAAAAGAAATGATTGCTAATTTGGTGAACTACCTTCTCCAAAATTGTGTAGAGTAACACAATGATGACTTTAGATTAAGGAAAAGATTGTTCAAAATAAAATTAGGTAGTCTAGGTCTCTTTAAAACTTGAAATATTCAATATTTCATATAATTTTTGGATCTAAAAACCTAATAAAAGTGAGATACTTATAAAGAAGGAGGTGAATTTTCATGTAGGAGTTACCCAAAGCATGACTAGGATCTTTTTAAAGTTAAATTTATAAGGATTGATCAAAATATAATTAAGATTAAGATAGGAAATATTGAAGGTTAAAATAAAGTAAAAAAATGAATAAATTCAATTGGAAGCATCCAAAACACGTGAAAACTAAAGTCTCAGACGATAATTTAAAAAATATGTATATTATGATGGAACAACCACTATATGTGGATAGTGAAATTGAAATTACCATGGTGGTTATCAAAACCACCACCTTTGATAACAAAACTACTATTATAGAATATAAAAATACAAAAATCACATCTCTACTATAATGGTTTTATTTTTGCCATAATGGTTTCATCAATGAATTAAAATTTTAAAATTATAAGATACTTAGAAAAGGAGATATTGACAAGTGTAAAGACCAAGAAAGAGGGTAAAAATAAATTAAAATATAGAGAACCAAGTCTAAGCATATTTTGGTAGAGATCCCTACTTCAACATTCAATTGGTCATAAAATTTTGCACTATGAAAAATTTGGGTGTGTACGTATCAACCCCATGGGGAGATGCCTCATAATGAATTGGCATGAGTATTTTACCAGGTAGTGGTGCAATGAAATTAAAATGAGGGTTAATAAATTTACCTTACCTATGTGGTTTAATGAAGCCATCCATGCACCCTCATGAATTGAGAGAAAAAAAATTGGGAATCAAATGAAATTTAATGAAGAAGCAAAAATAATGCTAGCTATTCAAAACATAGACAAGTATACTTACCATGTACATGAAGATGAAGATACTACCTAAAACATATATTTTTCACTCCAATCTGCTCCTTCTCATGAGACTCCCATGAAATTGGGCATTCCTTGAAAAGGGTAAGGTGGGGATAACTATAGACTTTCATTCTATATTTTAGGACTAATTTGGGATCAGCCTAGGGCATGAATTTGGGTATTATACTTCACAAATGGATTCTATGTGAATAGTTTCCAAGAGATGTACTATCACCACCAAAACTTCAATCCAATGTTATTACACATATGTTAAATATTGTCATGAATACTTGAGTGCTAGGATTATTATTTATAAACATAATGGGAAAGGATACTTTAATTCCATGAAATAAATATAAAATAGATGGAATGGTAAGGCAGAGAAGGGAAGCCTCCAAGTCTAAAATGAACTCAATGTGTTGGTCATTGAACTAAGTGACTCTTCCATAGTTATGACATCATAGATCAAGTTTCATTAGAGTTATACCTCTAATAACATGCAATTGGAGGATTATATAGGAACTAAGAGTATGTCTTTAATGTAATTTCTCACTAATGATGAGTGATAGGGTTTTATTGTCAAAAACACATAAACACCATACAATAATTTGTATCTTGGCACACAAATTATCAGCACTACTAAAGGGGAAATAAAAGAAACTACACAAATATTATAATAGCTAAGCAAATAATTACCACAACATACATAATTTATCAAAGTGTTAATTCAATTAAATAGCATTGATGATCATTTAAACATTGATATTAAATAAAATTTAAACATAAAAGATATGTTCTTCCAAAAAATAGATATAATATTCATTAAAAGAGAAAATGATGTTACTATTAACTATTTTGACCACAAGTCAAAATGGGTCCACCCCCTATAGTTGAAAACTTGTATATGGGTCTATTAGGGTCATATAGGGTGTATCACTATTTTAGATATGGGCCATTTAATGTGTCATTAATTTGGTCATATTCATCTTTAATCTTATGTCACTTAAGGTCATGTTTAGGTCATTTAATAAAGCTTGTATGGTTTGGAATTAAATATAAGTTATCCAAATCCTTTATAAACATGTGTGATGTTATATTATGTTAGTTTTCAGTCCTATAATTGAAAATTGGTATGGGTCTACATTGAAGACAAGAAAATAGTTGAAAAGAGGTAGTTTCATGTGGTTTTTGGTAGTTGTAAAGCTTATATAGGAGTGGCACATGTTGAAAGCTTCTAAAATGACCCTTAAACTCCCATAAACTCACTTACATGCTTGATCAGTCCTGAAGATCTCAAAAATGGCCTAAAACCATTTTGTTCTTCCATCACTCCATTAGGTAGGCAAAAATGACTAACTGATTTAGCTTAGTACAGACCACAAAGGTTGATTTAGGTCAAATTAACTTGGTTGTAGATATTAATATTAGTCTAATTAAATTTCATGGTGATATTTAAATAATTTTTTGCTTCTACTCTATGAACTATTACTCATAATCCCAATGCCTTTTTTTTCATGCTCATCCCCACCACCTCAAGGTTTATCTTCTATTTTCTTAGTTTTGTACAAGCCTATAGTTATAATTGATTATTAAGAAAGTGAATAACCTTATAACATGGTTATTGGTTTTTTTTATACTTATATTGAGAGAGAGATAGTTAGAACACCTCACATTGTTAATGAGAGACACCATTGAGTTTGTAGACAAGTTTCACCAAATTGTAGAAAGTTCTTGTTCTTGTTGTGGTTTAAAATGGAAGATATGATGTTTAAACTTATCAAATATCATGGTAATCACATTTAATTATAGATATTGGATTAAATAATGTCTCATATGGAAGAACACAATCAAACTTACATAATTCATTTCCTACAAACAACCACCTACATGTAGAGAAAAGAGAGTCTTGAACAAACATGGTGATAGGACAAAGAATTTCTAAGGTGTTTAACACACTCTCATAGTGTGAGAAACCAATATTGAATAATTAAATGGTTTGAAGGTTTTTTTTGAGAACTAATCTAATACATAATTACACACCTTGCCTTCACCTATAGGTATACTACAATGACTCCTATAGGAAGCTCATTCATAGGTCTGTGAGCATTGAAATGTAGGTGTTTGGAAATTATTTGAACCTCTTTAATGTTTAAGAACATGGAAAATGTCATGGTAGCCATGGTAGAGCCATGAAGTGACAAACATAATTATTCTAACTCTCCATAATTTGATGAAGTGACTTAAGGGACAAATTACCTTAAAGTCTCTAAAAATGGTTTTCACCTTTCTTTTAACCTGTCCATGGTGAAATACATGAGGTATAAACAAGTCTTGATGCTTCCATCATGTAACCCAAAAGTAGGGAAATTGATTATAAAATAAAATGGAAGTTTATACAAGATAATGTGGTGTAATTGGGTTTCAAAATCATGCAATCTTTCACTATAGTTTCTCAATGTTATCTACAACATTTTGAAGTTTAAGTGACCCTATAAGGTAATGATGACATGTAGTGGCATGCTTTTAAAAAAAGTGATCTTAAGTTAATGAGGGTGGTACTAGTGTCTCAAATAACATTTAAAGGAATTGAATTATATGTTCTTAACTCATATTACCATCCTATAGAGACTCCTTTTATCTTCAAAATAAGCACCTACAGTTGAATGTAGAATAATGGCACAATGCACATTGAGAGAGTTGACTATTGGTTTAGATTTAGGTCTAATATGAATGTGATTGAATATTAATGTGATTTAAAATACCTTATATAAATCCTAAGTATTAATTATACTATGTATAACAACCTATAGTATCCCCTTTGCTCTCAAAAGGGCCACCTATACTCTGATTGTAGGCACCTAGATTGATGATGAGTTGAAGTGGATAACCTACAAACATAGATATTTACCCATGAAATTATTGTATGAGTTAAAATACATCAAATATTTATTATATAATGAAACACAAGGTTTAACTCATAATGACACCCTACAATAAACCTCATATGTTTGAGAAACACACCTATATTTTACGACAGTACACAGTCTGCTAGCTAGGCCTAGGTTTGGTGAGGTTTGAGGAGTTGTAACAAGAGTAGGGTGTTTAATAAAATTTATAGGACTTTAATTATATTTAAATATACCTCATAGGATGCTCAATACAAATAAATAGAGAAAATAGGGTTTCAATCTCTAACCTATAATCAATACATAAATCCTGCACACAATCAATGCTACATAATATGTCTTGAGCATTTTTGGAGAATTTAGGGAACTATTGGTATGATCTAACCATAAAAATTTGTAAATATATTCCTTAATAATATATTAATCCTATCATTACATTATTTATGTTGGTACAATATGGGAGTATTATATCTCAGACAAAGGGCACTCCTAGAGAAACACACCCTACAAGTTTGACATGAAGAAGACAAGTAGATGTGTTGAGGAGATTTGGAGCATTGAACTAAGAATTTAGAGAGATGTATTGAGTATTAAAAGACATTAATGATTACTCACAACATTGAGGAATAAAATAGAGTAGTCATGAGCCTAGATATGCAGTCATACCTACTGGGCCTAGCCTAGGCCTAAATTCCTAATGGTGTATCAATACCAATTCTAGGGCTAAATAAACCTTAAATGAAATTTAAAACATTAAGGAGATGATATGAGGTTAATAAAAACCTTTGGTTTGTATATATGTCCCAAAGAGAGGTCAATTATAGCTAAAACCTATGAAAGGGTATGCATAATACACTCTCAAGCTCGAGAGGCAATCTTTAGAAGCTCACACTAGTATGGACACTTATCATGGAGACCCAAGGAGTTAGGATATGTTTAATAGAGTAACTAAAATTATTCTAGTGGAATTGGTTTAAGGTTTCAATGTTAGGATTATATGAATAATCCTTAAGGGTCTAAACCACCTAAAACCCTCTAAAACCCTTATTTCTAACCTGATTGAAGATATAAAGAAGAAGATGCATCCCAAAAAAAATAGTTTGGTATAGGAAATGTTTTTTATTATAGATAAATCCCTTATGATCCTTCCCATAAGATTGGTTGGTACCATATTTATATATATATATATAGGTATAAAATAGGTTTTCTTGACTAAATTTGATGGTTTTATAGGTGCAAGGGAGTCTTAAAATATTAAGAACATTTATGAATGTCAATTAGGACATAATATAATTCCTCATGTTCATTTATTACTTCAAACAAGCACACAAACACCTTCGATAAGTCTTTCACTTCAAGTAATCTATAGAAGACAATGATAATGAAGGGTGACCACCAAGTGAGAAAGTGATAAGCCTAATTAGGAGGCCTTTTAAGGTCTACCTAATGGATTGGGATGAAATTGGAATATCTAAATGTGTCAAAACACCCATTACATGGATTTTATTTCACAATTGAAGACCATATTGATGCCAAATGAGATAATATACATGTATAACTAGTGATGGTGACTACAGATGATGAGAACATTTGTCCAAAAGAAGAATAGTGGTTAAGGACATATATAATGCATTTTGGAGATTTTTTATAACCCCCAATTCATATTTAATATGTGAAATCTCTTCCAAGTCTAGTTTTTAGTAGTTAAAAGATGCCTCATGATGAAGTTAATTTCCTAGAAGGTAGTTGAAGGGTCATACGCCAGTTTTGAGGAGTTTTCATGCCTTGGAGGGAAATTTATCCAAAGAGACATTTTATGGTATATTTCATATGCCATCCCTCTACCAAATAATAATTATCATGACTTGATAAGTGTAATTATGACTCTTAATCTCCACTTTTCTCTCTCCTTTCACACATTTTATAAGTGCAAGTTGATTTAATAGTTTTAGGAATATTGCAATTTTATTCCTAATTTAGTTAAGGGTCTAAGTTAATTAAATTATTAAATAATATTGGTATAATTAAGATAATATTTTTTATAATTTTATTTTAATTTAAAACTTTCTAAAAGTAGTAATAGGTGAAGAGAAATGTAACTTAGCTTAAACAAGACTAAGACGGTTGAGACAAAAGTTGGTATTGGTTGTGCAAGACTGGGAAACTATCACAAATTAGGATCTAGATTTCATTCAATGAAAGGATATTATAATTAAAAATATGAATCTTCAAGATCTGGTTCTATAGTTTATGTCCTACTATTGTTATCCAAACTAGTCATAGAGATTTGAGTTTTTTGGATTTTGTTTATTGTCCCTATATTAGTCTACCTATGAAATTTCAAGTCTTAACTGTTGATTAAGGTCCTTGTATATATAATTTAATCTCCAAACCTATATCTTCTTTATGCTTTAAATTGAATGAAAACTTTGAGAAAGATGGGGGTTAGTGTGTGTAAGATGCATTAAACATGTATCTACACCATTTATGTGGGCATGTTACCTATAAACTAATACTCTGAAGAGGGATCAAGCCATATGTAGTTCTCCCACTTGATGTGCTTTGTGCAATAGTGTAATGAATATGAAATAATGCTAGACTAGGTGTGTTTGAGTTTGTTATAGACTGGTGTGAGGGTTTGTATAAGGTTGTGGCTATGTTGGATGGTTATATGTAGAGAATAGGGAAATATGTTTGAGTAATCTTACTTTCATTCTTTCTTGATTTTGAAATAATTTCCAACCCCTTATAAATGAAATTTGAATGGGATTTTATAGATATCTATTGGTCATGGGTTAGATGCATTCATGTTAGGCTAACATAATGAAGAAGAGGAATCAAGAGAAAATGGTCATCTGGGCTTGAAAGGTGATTGGATAGGAACACTAGAAATGGGACACCCTAGGGTCCAACACTATATTCCAACTTGGGTGCTATCATCCTAAGTGTATAAGACCTAGGGGGATGGATTTTTCATGGGAAAATTAGCTTGATTGAGATGGAATTAGGTCTCATAAGTCTATGAATTATTGGGAATCAGTGAAAAGGTAGATATAAGGGTCATGAGATCATGCAAGAGGGACTTATGGGTTTGGTGGTACAAGCCACACTCAAGCTATTAATTTTCACATTTTATATGACTACATTTCCCCCCCTTTATTATAGTGATGCAACAAACTAGAATACTAAGATAAAGGAAAAATAGAAAGTGTACCTAAACTTAACTACAAGGGTGAAGCTCATGAAGCTGTGTGATGTTGGGTGTGCATAGAGAGAGCACACTATGAAGTGTAAATTTGAATGAGAAAACAAAGAGTAGATCAATTATTACTAGATATGCTATATCTAAAATAAGAACATACAAAATCTAGGTAAGAAAGAGAGGAAGAGAAAGGAACAAATACACCTCACCAGGTATGCAAAAAAATACAAAACCAATTATGATGCTAAGTGATGTTGGATGTGTGTTGGGTATGTGTTGTACTAAGAGTAATATCATGAATGGAGCTGAGTGCTTAATTCCCTAAGAGTGGATCAAGAATTCAAACATTTTCCCTTTGGCTCCATTATCACCCACTATGTGAAGTTATGTGATCATGCATGTGCTAATTGATGTTTGGACTATGTGTCTAATCCATCTGAGTAGGTGGCTCAAGAATAAAAAGTCTATCTATTCCTTTGGCTCCATCATTACCCCATGAATTAAAGCTATAAATTGATACTAGTATAAATGTGTGTCATATGAGAAGGCTCTTGAATCCCATTAATGCACTGTAATCTAACAATGTGGTGTGGATATTTGAATGTGTATTAGAAACTAGGCCAATCTTGATCAACTCAAAAAAAGGTGGAGATTAGGCTTGTATGAAATCCACTTTGAAAATGGGCCATAGTCTTATATGGAAGCCACTCAAAAAATTTAGAGGTTAGTCTTGTATGAAGCCCACTCCAAAGTGTTGCCAGCCACCTATAGATGGAGTAAGGCACACAACTACTGAGAATGTCTAGGTAATATGCTAAATTCAAAAATAAAATAAGATCAATGTGTTGTGGACATTGCCCCAATCACTAGTGTCTGTAACATGGATTCTCATCTAGAAGTTATATTAACTATCCAATCTAAAACTAAAAGAAAAATCCATCATGATGCACATGATGCCCCTATATCTAGATTCTTTGAAAAAATTTGTACTAAAACTACTAAATTAAACTAGTTTGTATGTGTAAAACCTTATCTAAGCTTACATTTCTGCTTATTTCTAGGAAATATGGGCTTTTTGTTGTTTAGATAGGAGCACCTAAAATAGGACACCTTGATGTCTAGCACTATTGTTTATGTCTGGTGTTATTGTCCTTTAATTAAACTAAAGACTATTCTAGAATCATCACTATTTTTTTGGTATGTTCTATTTAGTTTGACCTCTGATTACCATTCTGAGTGTTTTGGAGTTTGATATTTTGATTGATAAGAGCTTTGATCTATATGATAAAACCTCTATTTGTTTCCCCCTCTTTTGAGGGTAGGAATGAAAACCCTATAATGACTTCCCTCATAATAAAGAGCCTTACAAGTATGTTATGCTATAAAATACATGATATAACAATGATAATTGAAAAGATGTCTCAAGATATAGCATAGTTTGTAATGAATATTATTAGATCAATAGGTGTATGCCTAGATAGATATAATAATGTAATAGCATGTGCCATATGCTAAATTAAAATAAGAAATGTTAGTTATTATTTGTTAGTTTTCAAGGAGAGATAGAACATGATGTCCATCATGGAATCTAAGAAATCAAGATAATGCATGATTTTGATCATGGCATTACAAAGAGTTGAGAAGAATTCAAGCAACAAGCACACAAAGCAAGAAGCAAGAAGAAAACAAGAGTTTCCAAAGAGCCAAGAAAACAAGGGACAAGGTCACATGTCACTCAAACTAGAAATTAGGCATACAAGGCATGTTCAAATGCCAAATACACATACAATTGAAAACAAGCAAGGTTAGCATGAGGGATACAAGCACATAGAATAATACAGGCAAAGGAAATTGGCAAATGTCTTAAGGCACATAGAAGAGACAAAATAGGAACTAAGAAAGGTAATCACATCTAACTATTCAAAGAAAGAAATGAAAGTATGTAAATATTATAAATACAATCACATATAACTAATCAAAGAAAGAAGTGAAAGTATGCAAGACATGGAGTAAAAGACTAGGTATATGCTAAGAAATACACAAGTGATATATACTAGTGAGTGTCGATATAGTAATATGTGTAAGTTAGTAAGTAATGTACACCAACATGATAACTAGAGTGTGTGGTGTAGGAATGACAACCTAGATGGTGTAGTCATGTAGAAGATGCCCCCATGTAGTAGATATATCGATGTTTATCTCAAATATAGAAGTAGGATGCCCCCTCAATGGGTAAAGTGAATCAATCATAGATCTAGATGTCACTACAAACACTCAAAGAAGATCAAGTGAAGCATGGTAATGTAGATAAATTAACAAATAATATCATAGAATAAAAAATGTAAGTCTAGTATGATATTAGAAATTTAAAGCATGGAGAAATCATATAATTTAAATATTTTTGTGTTTTTGAATGATTTGAATGTTTTTGGACTTTTTGATACTTTGTGTTATTCTTACTATTTTGGAATATTTTAATGTTTTTGGTATTTTGACATATTTAAATGTTTTTGATATTTTTATATAAGCTATGTACAATCAATAATAAGGAAAATATGTATAATAATTACTAAGAAACTATATACAAGCAAGGCTAAAAAGAGATGATACTAACTGATGACTCTCATGGGAGCCTCCCTATCATGGTGTCTTGTATCAAGGAGAGGAATCATGTGTGATCATGAAGCATGATGGAAGGGCTAAGACTATGGCTCTGAAAGCTATATATGATCTAAAATATTTGAATTAGAAACCAACTATGGGGTCCCCATATAAATCTAAAAAGTGGATGAAACTATAGGGCTCTTTAGGACCCATCTAGTAGTAGTATAAATTCTCTAAATATGTGCTTTATGTATAGAGGCATGAGACCTCAATGAGACTACCCTAAGTGTGAACACTATAGATGGAATCTATCTAGAATTACAAAACTATGGTTTCTCTAAAAGAGACTTATATGGAAGTGTATGAACTCTCTATGCTAGTGATGGAGGCCTTAACTATGTCTAAATCTGAACTAGAGGAAGAACTAAAAATGGTGGAGAAATTAAAATTGGTGTTGGAATTGAAAATGGTGACTAAAAAATAGTAGTTGTCTCTAAAGTGGGGAGTAGTAGCTCATATGTAACTCCACTAATGATAATAACTTGATTAGTGTGAATGAATTTCATGCATCTATGAACTATAGAAGGTATTACTCAAAGTTTTTAAATCCATGGTTGACCAAGTAACATATCAAAAGCTTCTACACTAGGAACAATAGTAAATGGTGTGGCCACATGTGCTAGACCAAAATGTAGAGGAAGTACAATATCACCTAATGAACTCTATATGTGCCCACTAAATCACTAATAAATATGTCTATTGAGGTAATATCCTAATCTAAATATCCCAAATGTTGTAGTAATGTCATAGTGCACATGTTCACACTAGATTCATTGTCTATGAGAACACTATGAATGGGATGATTATGAATGTAAGCTTTGATAAAGAGTGCATGATAATCTAAATCATCCTCAACTATATCTAACTTTGAGAAGGAGATGGAAGGTCTAGATAGAACACTAGAATTATATATACCAATCATGTTACTCAAAGGGTGTAACTCAACTAAATGTGCCTAATATGTAGCTAGTAGAGGATGTGCCTAATATGCATGGTGAACACCTGATGTATCCCCTATATCTTATTTATAATGTTGTGGGAAAGGATCTAAAAGGATTTTCAAATATTTATCCTTTCTTCATTTTGCCTAAGGAGGACCAACTAGAGTTCCAAGATCAATAACATTACCATCTATCAAGACCTATATCTTGTGTTTCAAACTAATGCATCTATTTGTTGTGTGGCCTATTGCCCTATGAAAATATCAAAGTGTATTCAGATCATATCCCTATGGAATAGGATTTATTAGATCAATTTCTTGAATAGGAGGGAAAGATAATATATTACATTCCAAAAGCTATTATACAACTCTAGCTAGAGATATTGGTAGATTGGAAAAAAATTTCCAAGGAGCTGCTAATAAAACCACTCACTAAGGGGGCTCTGAAGCCACATTGATGGTAGGTTGATTTTGACTCTTGTTATCATTAACCTATACTTTTTATGGGACTTTTTTGTTACTTTTGTTTATTATTTTTGATATTCTTGTATACTTGAGTTGAAATTAATTTGACTTCCCTTTCCTTTAGTGTATGACATAACTCAGTGAAGGAAGAGAACCTTTTGAACATTATTGATTAATGAAAAGCTAGTAGAATACTCTATCTGAAGAGATCTTGTAACTCTTGATTAGCCATGGGGCTAGTCATCTTATCTAAGATAGTCTTATATCAAAGAACATAATCTTTGAGATGCTCATTTGACCTTTATTTTTGTTATGCAACTTGGGCATAGGAAACCTCTTAACCAATTTTAATATTAAAATGAGATAGGAACATGTTGGAAAAAGGATTGAATACATTGACCAAATGATTTAGTAGACTATAGAACCATTATAAATCATAATCCTTTTAACTCCATAGAAATATCTTGGTAAGTAACCAGTCATTTGGCACATATTCCAAGCATATTATGTGATAATCTCTCAAGTGTGTTTGTGGATCACCATTTTCATCATATAAAGTGAGTTTGGGTTGAATAAAACCTTGTCGTAAGGGTGTATAAGTAATATAATGTGCCAATGGTGTATAAAGTAGAGAAAAAGAATCCAAAGCCTTTGTAGGTATAAAGACACCTTGCTCAAGATGTATCACCTTGGATTGAAGATATTTTATCTTTTGCACAAGGGCTGCCACATTAGGAGATAAAGATGTACTATTTATAGCTAGTGGTGGCATAGAGGAAGGTTGGTCTATTATACATGGTTATTAAGACATAGTTTTCCTTATAGTTTAATTTAAAATTAGATGCTCTAAAGGAATGGAAGACTTAACTTGCTTAGCCTTTTTAATTTCCATGGTAGATTTTAAGATAATAGTGTGATCTTAGGGTTGTTCCCTAAGTATTTCTCGAAAACATTGTAGGATCAAATCTTTGTTGAAGATAACTTAATTATCAATGATTGGTGGAAGTGGATCAAGAGTTTGATGTGGTGGATCATGAACATTGGTTTTTATATCATCATTATTATTCTCATACTTCTCAATGTTGAAAGTATCCTCATAGAAATTAGTGTAATCTAGATGTGTAGGATATATAACAAGAACTTGAGCTGGTTATTTATCCATGGTATATGGTTAGATTGAAGGAATTTGGGTGAGTTTAGAAGGGTTTCCACTAATTCTAACACTTCATCTCAAGGAAGAGATGTAAGGATCTTAGGTGGCATAAATAAAATAAATTGAATAATGGAAGAAAAAATTAAACAAATGTAATCTAAATAACGAACTAGAATATGCATACAAAGGATATGAATGTTCATAAACATGTAAGGTGATACTTCAAAAATCAATGGGACCTAGTAGATGCATCTAAGGTTTTGAAAATGATATAGTATAAACTTACTAAGTTTTCTTTAATTTTAAGGTGAATTTTTTATTTAAATATGTAGTTAAAAAATAAAAAAATATTGGAAAATTCTTGATTTGAAAGGACCTAGTATATGCAACTAGGGTTTGGAAGATTTTTTTTTAAAATTACTATGGGATTTTAAAATCTAATGCTAATTTTTTATTTAAATATATAGGTAAAAAATTATAAAATTATTAGAAAATTCTTGATTTGAAAGGACCTAGTGTATGCAACTAGGATTTGGAATAAAAATAATTTTTAAAAATTACTATGTAATTTCAAAAATTAAATTGAATTTATAATTTAAATAGGTGAGTAAAAAATTAAAAAAAATATTGGAAAAATAAGCAAGGAATTTACCCTAGGGTTTTTATGTCCAAACAAATTAAGTTGGGTTCACCAAATGATTTAACAGTTTTAAGAATATTGGAGTTTTATTCCTAATTTATTTAGGGGTTTGAGTTAATTAAATTAGTAAATAATATCAGGATAATTAAGCTACTAATTTGATTGTAATTTAAACCTTTCTAAAAAATTTAATAAGTGAGGATAAATGTAATTTAGCTTAAATAGGACTAAGATGGTTGAAATAGAAGATGGTATTGGTTTTGTAGGACTAGGACACTATCATAAATTAGGTTCTAACTTTTGTTCTATGAAAGTATAGGAACACTAAAAATAGGACACTTCAGGTTCTAGCATTATAATCTAGGTCCTACTGATATTATCTAAATTAGTCAAAAAGATCTAAGTTTTATAGGTTTTGTCTATTGTCCCTATATTAGTCCACTTGTGAAATTTCAAGTCTTGACTATTGACAAAGCTCCTTATAGCGCTGATTTAATCTCCAACCCTAGATCTTCCTTGTACTTGAACTTGAACGAAAACTTTGAGAAAGAGGGGGGGTTAGTGTGTGTAAGATGCATTGAATGTGTATCCACACCTCTTGTGTGGGTACCTACCTACATACCAATACTCCAAAGAGGGATCTAACCATATGTAGTTCTCCCACTTGATGTGCTTTAAGAAATAGTGTAATGAAGATGCAAAAATGCTAGAATAGCTATGTTTGAGGTGGCTAGAGATTGGTGTGAGGGTTTGAATAAGCTTGTGGCTATGTTGGATGGATATATGTAGAGAATAGGGAAATATTATTGAGTAGTATTTCTTGTGTTCTTGCTTTCTTTTGAAATAATTACCAACCCTTCCAAATGAACTTTGAATGGTATTTTATAGAGATCTATTAGTCATGGGTTAGATGAATTCATGTTAGGCTGACATAATGAAGAGAAATCAAGAGAAAATGGTTATCTAATCTTGAAAGGTGATCGGATAGGAGCATTGGAAATGGGACACCCTAGGGTCCAGTGCTATAGTCTAACTTGGGTGATATTGTCTTGAGGATACAGGACATGGGGGGATAGATTTATAATGGGAAAAGTAGCTTGGCTAAGATAAATTAGGTCTATGAAAAGGTGGATAAAAGGACCATGAGAGAATGAAAGAGGGAGCTATGGGTTGGGTGTCACAAGCCACACTCAAGCTACCAATTTTCACATTTTATATGACTACACAAGCCATTTTGGCTCTTGTATTATAATTCCACACGTGTCATGGTGAAGCCTTATTAGTTTGATGTTTTACTTTGCCTTTGAATAATACATGTAATATGTTTTTGATTTCACATACTATCTTATCAAAGCATGTGAAGAGATGTATAGTGAATATTTAAATGGTTGACATCTATCCTTGCTTTCTCTCAATCCTTCCATGTTTGATGCAAGATTATCCCACTTTAGTAAATCACATGAATTTTTTTTAAGTGTATGGGTATATTTTCAAGTGTGAAATTAGCCTAGTGTCTAAAATTGATCTCTGGTTAACTTACCTTGAGTATTTTTCATGTATATCACCTCTATGTTGAAATAATAATGTAGGACTTTGACGTTAGTGATGTAGGTCATTTCTCTTAGTTCAAGGGTATGATAGCATGATGGAGACACTTATGATGTATCACCCCCTTAGAATAATTTACTTTCATTCATATTTCTACCCCTTTTCACATAATCAATTAGTTAGTGTAGGTGGTAAGTACTTAAGGTTTAATATAGGGAGCTAGCCCTTAAATCTAAAGGTATACCTCTACTATAGGAAACCCACATGACTAAAGGTTTTCCAATGTTGTAAAAATATTAGATTATGATTTAAAAACCTCATATAGGTGAAATATTTGGTGACAATAGTTTTGGCATGCCTAGTGGGACCTTTTCCTAAAGATAATTGTCAAGGTGAATGTTGGTCTTAACAACATCATAGATGCATATGGTGTGTTAATTAACATTTGGTGACTCCATTCAAGGTAAAATTTGGTTGTATACAATTATTTTTCCATATTAATGTGATCATATTTCATGTTCTTTACTAGGTCATCTTCTAGTAGAGTTTTTAATCCCATCAATCTACCTCTTCAACTTAAAGTTTATCTTGAAGTTCAACATCCTCAGCATATTTAGCCAAAAATACCAAGAGAGTGAGGAATAAATTGAAGAAAACATGGATATGCATCATGAATTCCTGGCCTTTAACACTAAAAATTTAATTTATCTTGATGCATATGATGACATTCCCCCTAATGCTACAAAGAGTGTTCCTACATTCAATGGTGAAGGCCATGTCACTCCTAGTGAGCACATTAGGGACATATCAAACTTTTGTAGTTTTCATAATGTTACTAAGGTTAATATTGATATTAAAATCCTTTCCATATCTCTTAGAGCAAAATCACTTGATTGGTATAGGACTTTTCCTAGTGGTTGTATCATAACTTGAGATGATTTTGGGGAGCTACTAACTTCAAGGTTTGAAAATAAGAATGATCACACATCACGCATTCACCAAATCAATGTAATTCAAAGATACCCAAAGGAGATAATTCATTTTTTAATAAGATATTCCAAATGATTTGGCATAGTTTTCCACCTCTCATGAGACCACCTACTAGTTTTTTTGTTTCCTACATACTTGACAGCCATTGGCACAGACATAGCCATTATGCTACAATGCATGGGTGGTTTCACCTTACCTGAAACATATGACCTTGACATTAGAGATGATAATGGCCTCATATAATTAGGGAAGTTACCTGTAAAATTATTTTTTCCTCTACTTCCTAATATTTTTGTTGATACTCCAAGTGTTTCCCAAGTTCCTAATGCTAACACCAATCCAAAGATTGCTCCTAAGAAGGTGGAAGAGACAATTGATTGTAAGGCAAGATATCAAGCTTTAGAGGATCAAAATAGGAAAAATAATCTAAAAAATGGTATGAATAAAAACCCTTACCCCTATCATCATTAATATTCTAATCAATATGGGAAAGGGAGAGGTCAAGGGCAACCTAGTTTCAATAAGCCTGCCAATGCATACAATCCTAATTCAACCTCCAATACAAGAGAAATGGTATCAGAGAATAGAAATCTAATCCAAGGAAAGTATTGTAAATAAGGTAAATTCATGGATTCTAATGAAGGTGGATAATAATCTCTATTTTCTCAAGGACTCACTCCTCAACTATTAATAGATAATGAAGTTCTAGTGTAAGCTAATGAAGGGTGGTAGCCTCAAGGAGTGAGTTTCACTAATTTCCTAGTTAAAGAAACCTATGTTCTCAACCAAAAAACTTATATTATATATAATAATAAATATAAAAGGAAGGATCTAGGAGATTCCAATGGTATGCCTACAAGTGCACATAGTCCTCCTACAAGGTATTAAGTCATGACTGCAAGCATGGTAATCCCTACTACTCTTGTACCTCCTCCAAATTAGAATGTTGGAAGGTCTGATCAAGGTTATTCAATACCTAAAGTTAAAAAAGCTTCCTTCCCTCTAAAGACTCAATAAAATTTAAACATTCATACTCTAAAAATTGTTTATTTAATGAAAAATACTAAGGCATCTATTTCTCTTTGGGATGTCCTTCACATGCCTAACCAAAAAGAATTATTCCAAAAGTAGTTGTCCACTATCCATGCTAGTCCTCCATCATCAAGCCATATTAATGGTATTTTTTATCTTACCAATTCTCCTAATAACATTTTTGAACCTTCTACCAAATATTATAAGCCTCCACACTTATACCTCACTCTCATTATGGGGGACAAACTAGTTCATAACTACATAATTGATAGTGGAGCTAGAACATTAGTTATGCCCAAGGTTGTAAATGAAAAATTGGATCTAAAGTATTAACCACATAGTAAACAAGTGCTTAAATTACATGGTATAGATTCTAAATTAGTAGGATTGATCAAAAGATTAAAATTCTTCCTTCATGATTACCCAAGCTTCCCCATTCTCCAAGACATTGTGGTTATTGACTTACCTACCTACATTGATATCTACCTCAAGATATTTCACAACCAATATATGAGGATACCTCTCAACTAATTAGTATTTCTTATCCTTCAAGACAAGATATGAAACAAAGGTAACCATTAGGACTCAACCACTTGATAAATTTCACATTTATCCCTATGTAGAAGCAAGATCCAATTTGAATTGTGTCATCAATGATAAAGAGGAGTCTATTATGGATGATGGTTCCTCTTAAAAGATAAAGGTAATTTTTGATTTGTTTCTATAATATTATGGTGTGAAAACCTATGGAAATGATCCATACACCTACTTTGAGCAAACTGGCATTTGCACCTGTATCATCTATGAAGGAACATATGAAAAATCTGAGGTAAGCATTAAGCATTCCTTCTCACAAGTTTTTAAAGGAAATTACTTGATTCATATATATGATTATGATATCTTGAAGAAAATGATAGATCACTATGGTGAGAATAACCATGTAATTTTTCTTGTACTTGATGAAATATCCCTTGAAGATGATGTTCATAAGGAAAAGTATGACCTATGGCAAAGGTTCAATGCCATAAGTCAAGATTTTGATCAGTTTGGTAAGACTAATTCTCCTCCTAATAATTTCATATCTAATTCAAAAAAAAGTTATGAAACTAAAAATCATATGTTTGAGTGTCTTGCTAAGTATGACAAATATAATCTTGTTAAGAATGAGAGTGTATGTATTATTATTTTTCAAATAACTATAGCCATGGAGGAGTATCATGAATCAAAGGAAGAAGATTTTATGTTAAAGGGTTAACTAATAAATTAGCCTAATATTTATCTTATCTCAGAGGTGTTTAGGTATAAACAATATAGATCTGATGATCCTATACATTAAGTACATTGTGTCTTAGAAGAGAATAAGGTTAAGACAGTTGTCATGCCTCCTAACTTGTAGTTTGAAGAGCACCAATCAATTATGATAGAGATAAAACAAGTTGTAGACCCAAATAAGATCCTTGAGAATCATAATGGATAATATTTGAGAGATCAAGGTAGTATACTTGTAAATATAAAAGGAGACAAGGATGGTAAGTCATTTTATCATCTACATAGTTAAGTTTTTGATAATGAGCATGCTTCACATGCTAGATTACTTTCATGGAGAAACAAGGATTCAAGAGGAACCATCTTTGACCCTATTTTAAGTATGGTGAGTTATTCTTCTCCTCAATTTTGAGGTCTTGTAAATATTAAGATAGGTGTGTGTCTTTATTTTAGTTATGTGTGTGTTTCAAAAGTGTTCTTGAGAATAGATGTGTATTTCCTTTAGTGTGTCTTATTTTGTGTGTCTTTTCTTTTTGTTAGGTGTGGTTTAAAAGTCAATTGACTTTCAAAATTGTTCATAGGTGATTCCATATCCCAATGGATAGGAGTATGTTACTGGTCTTGGCATAGATGGCTTACCACTCCTAGGAAATTGCCAAAAATATCGACTATTTTGACCACAAGTCAAAATAGGTCAACCATATATAGTTTAAAACTTGTATAGGGGTTTATTAGGGTCTTATAGGATGTATCATGGTCTTAGATAGGGATCATTTTATGTGTAATTATCTTGGTCATATTCATCTTTAGTCTTATGTCACTTAAGGTCATGTTTAGGCTATTTAATGAAGCTTGTATGATTTAGCATTAAATAAAAGTGTTCCAAAGCCTCTATCAGCATGTGGGATGTCAATGTATATCATTTATAAATCATATAAATAAAAATTGGTATAGATATACATTAAAGACAAAAAAATAGTTGAAAATAGGTAGTTTTAGGTGGTTTTTAGTAGTTTTAAAGCTTACAGTGACCCTTAAACTCCCCTAAACCCATTTCCACACTTGATCAATCTTGATGATATTTAAATTGACCTTAAACCATTATGTTATTCCATCACTCCATTAGGTAGGTAAAAATTACTAATAAATTTTTGTTTAGTACAAATAATAGGGGCTATAGTATACTTCCATTTCATGGTGAGAGTTTAAGAATTGGTTGATTCTACTCTATGAACCATTGCTTATAAGTCCACTACATTTTTTTACATACTAATCCCGACCACCTTAAGGTTTCTCTTTTATTTGCCTAGTTTCATACAAACCAATGGTTTTACTTGATTTTGAAGCATGTGAATAAACTTCTCACATGGTTATTGGTTTTGTTCATACTTTTGTTGAGAGAGAGATAGGCAGAACACCTCAAATTGTTAATGAGATACACCATTGAGTTTATAGATAGGTTCCACAAAGTTTTAAAAAAATATTATTCTTTTAGTGGTTTAAAATGGAGGATATGATGTTTTCACTTTTTATATATCATGTTAATCACCTTTCCTTACAAATCTTGGTCTCAAGAATGTCTCACATGGAAGAACATAGTTAGCCTTGCATAGTCAATTTCCTACAAATAACCACCTATAGACAGAGAAAAGAGAGTTTGAGTAATAATGGTGGTAAGATGAAGAATTAATAAGGTATTTAACACAATCTAAAAGAGTGAGAACCCAAGATTTAACCATTTAATGGTTTGAAGGTTAGTTTTTATAACCAATCTAATACACAATCACACACCTTACCTTCACCTATAGGTATAATGCAATGACACATATAGGAAGCTCATACAAAGGTTTGTGAACATTTAAATATAGGTTTTTATAAATTATTTGAACCTATTTAAGGTTTGAGAACATGTCAAATGTAATGGTAGCCATGGTATAGCCATGAAGTGGAAAATAGACCTATTCTAACTCTCCACAAGTTGATGAAGTGACTTAAGGGATAAATTACCTTAAAGTCTATAAAATAAGGTTTTCAACTTTCTTTTGACCTTTCCATAGTGAAATACATGAGGTCTAAATAGGTCTGAATGCTTCCATCATATAACCCAAATGTAAGGGAATTGCCTTGAAAAATAACATGGACGTTTAGAAAAGAGAAGGTGATGTAATTGGGTTTCAAACTCATAAAATATTTTACTATAGTTTCTTAGTGTTATCTACAACATTTTGAAGTTCAAGTGACCCTATAAGGCAATGATGACATGTAGTGGTATGTTTTTAAGACAAGTGATTTTAAGTACATGAAGGTGGTACTATGGCTTAAAAAACATTTAAAAGAGTTGAAGTATAGGGTCTTAAATCATATTACCATCCTATAGAGACTCTTTTTGTCTTCAAAATAGGCACCTATAGTTGACTATCAAATGATGGTAGAATGTACATTGAGAGAGTTGACTGTTGGTTTGGCTTTAGGACTAATATGAGTCTGATTGAATATGAAGGTGAGTTAAAGGACCTCCAAGAAATCATAAGTATGAATTATACTATGTATAAAAACCAAAAATATCCCATTTAATCTCAAAAGGGCTACCTACAGTCTAATTTTGGGAACTAAGATTGATGATGAGTTAGAAGTGGATAATATGTAGACATAGATATTTTCCTATGTAAGTATTGGATGAGTTAAAATACCTCATAAATACACCCTATAGTAAACCTCATCTATTTGAAAAACACACCTATAATTTTCCATAGTACACAGTCTACTAGGTAGGCTTATATTTGGAGAGAGTTGAGAAGTTGGTAGAAGAGTAGGGTGTTACACATGTTTAAGAGGACCTTCATAGTGGTGTAATCTACCTCACAAGATGATCAATCCAAAGAAACAAATCAAGGAGGGTTTTAATCTCCATCTTATAGTCAATGCATAAATCCTGCACATAGTCAATGCTACATAATCTATCTTGAGGGTTTTGGGAGAATTAAAGGATCTATTGGTATGATCCAACTTTTAAACTTTATACAGAGACTCCGTAAGACTATATTGAGCCTCTCATCACATTATTTTGGCTGGAAAAAATAGGGGAAGTTCCCTTCTATTCTATCTCAAATACAGGGCACTCCTAGAGAAACACACTCTATAGATTTGACATGAAGAGGACAAGTAGATGTGTTGAGAAGGTTTGAAGCATTGAAATAATAATGTAGATAGATTTCTTGAGTAGTAAAAAACATGAATGGGTCCTCACAACATTAAGTAATCAAACACAATAGCCATGTGCCTAAATATGCATTCAAGCCTTCTAAGCCTAGCCTAGACCTAAATCCCTAATGGGGTATCAGTACAACTTCTAGTGCCAAATAAACCTTAAAATTTAATTGAAATCCTTAAGGATAGGATATGATGTTGATCATAGGCTTTGGTTTTGTAGAGAGGTCCCATAAAAAGGTCAAACCTATGACATTAATGTGGAATTCACTCTCAAGATTGAGAGGTTATCTTATAAGCTCACACTAGTACAAACACTTAGGATGGAGACCTAAGTAGTTAGGATATGTTGAAGATGGTCCCTAACATAATTCTAGTGGAATTGGTTTGAGGTTTAACATCAATATTTTATGAACAATACTTAAGGGTCTAAACCAATTTTTGGCCAAAATTGGCCTACATACATAATTTTTGCCTAGATATATCATATAACTCTCATAAATAATTTATTAACCTTTTACCCCCATGGCTAGTCTCTTTCTAGTCCTGACTTGATGATGTAGTGTAGTATCTTAGAAGGTCTTGGTGTTGTTTAAGGAGTTGAACAAATTCCTTGTGTAGTGTATGATTCTATGGTGGAAAGATAAATAAACCCTCATGACTCTACCTCATGTCCCTTTCAATATTTTAAAATAATTTAAGCAAGCTTTAATGTGAATTGGGAGATTTTGAGGAAAAGGCCTAAAAATGGGTATTAAACTACAAGTGAAGGATTCAACATGTTTCGAGGGTGTTCAAGCATTTAGGGGTAGGAACGAGGTTTGTATAAAGTGTCATATATAATAATGGGTTATAAAATAGGTCTAATGATGCTAATCTACCCCAAAAAAACCCCAAAAGTGCATTAGATGACTTAAGGGTCTTCAAAATAGAAATTCTAGATGAAAAAATAATATTTTAGAGAATTTATTTTTTTAAATTAATCCCACCTCCTTATGGCGTTTTTTACCTATTTGGACATGTTCAAGGTCATTTCAAGTCATTTGGAGAGGAAGATAGGAGTTTGGGAGCAAAAGGATGCATTTTGGAGCCTGTTCAATCTTTGGTTGAATATGTTTTTGAAGGTTTTGATTAATTTAGGATCTCAAATATTATATTAAGGAATTCATGGTGTCCCTAATATCCTCTCATATTCCTATGAAATCATATTTAATCATAATAAACAATAGAGGTAAGGAAAACCTATTAGCTACAAATTAGGCATGAAATAGGTTTTTTGCCATTAATGGAGGTATAAGCATTTAATAAGGTTTAAATATGGAATGAAAGGTCATTTAAATCATATAAAATATTTCCCAAGTGTTATATTTCATATTTAGGCTTCTGGTTCTTCATGTTAAGGAAAAAAAATTGGGCAGTCTTGGATAGCTCTAGGAAAGCCTCAGGTTTTCAATTGATACAATTACAAGAGAGATTTGGGCTAGAATATTTTGGGTAAATGATAGGAAACCATAATGGAATTCCAATTTTTGGAATTTTTTCTATGGTTCATCTCCTCATATTTATGAATAATCACTAACAGTGCAAGGGTTATCTAGATGGCCTACTCATCTAGATAGGGTCCATGTTTTCTTCTATTGATTTACTTAAAAATTAAATTAGGAAGAAATGTTTTAATGGGAGTTATTTCATAGGTGAAATATGAAATATTAAAATTGGTTTAATCAAACTAAATCCTTCCATGAATGTACTTATGGCATACAACTCATTTCATATATTATCATTATGAATGGTACTATTTGATTAGTTTTTGAGCAAAACCTAGGTTAAAAGGCTAATGGACACTCCAAATCAATATTCCACATCAAATTACACAATTTATTTTTTCTCATCAATCCTTAGTAATTTCATTAAAGCCTTGATAGGTCATATGAGGACTAGTCTTATATGGCAAAACACCATCTGTCAATAATCTTAGTCCTATCTCAGAGTGAAAGGAGGTAATGAGTAGTTTAAGAGGTTAATTTGAGTGGAATTCATGAGACACCAAGTGATGAGGGAATCATCATTTTCTAAATTTCCAATGAATATAGATAAATCCAATCATGAAAATATTTCCTTTATTAATAAACAACTTGAAAAACCCTTATTATCAAATATTAAGGTTGTTTAGCATATTTTAAGGTTCTTAGACATATTCCTAGGTTTAAAATTCACCTTCTTATCCACCTTTGATGGCCTCCAAATTGATATATTTTTTCAATTATTTTCTCATTCTTGCAGTTGGGATCTTAAATTTGGTCTTTACATGTTACTCATGTCCTTTTTCACCTCCATTGTATTTCATTCATACTCACTACCTTATCACTACCATTCCCACTATAATAAAACTCCTTTCCACCCTCCATTAATAGTTCCCATCCTCCATTCACATCACCACTTTAAATATCTCACCTTATTCTCATGAAAAAGTATAAATAAAGAGTCAAGGGAGTTTGAGAAGTTTCATGATCAACTAAGGAGGATGTGCAGACCTTAAAATCATTATTTAAAACTCATACACCTCTAAATAGAGACATATAACCATATTTTTGGCTTAGGTAGTGATATGAGGTTTAGGTGTATTCAAGGTTTTTTGGTAGAGAGTTAAAAGTCATTAAAAGGTATGGAACCATGGTAAGTACCAAATCTTGTATTGAAAACAAATGAAGGAATTGGTTTTCCATTTGTAAAATATACCTTAAAATACCTACAGTCAAGCCTATTAGTATGAGTGCTAAGAAATTTGGATGTTCAAATGATAAAATGTTACTCAATAATGCAAGACATAGTAGGGGTTGGTGGATTTAATTCCATAATGTTAAAGTAATAATGAGACCCTAGGAAACTAAGAGTGAAAAATCAAATTTGGATTGGTCATCTACAACCAAAGTCCAATGGATAAACATAGTGAAAATGTAATGTTACAATGGTCTGAGAGGGTTTTGGAGAGGATAATGCATTAGTGAAAAATGAAATGTGGTCTCAAGTCATGAGATAAGTATATTAAATAGACACAGATGTATCAAAGAAAAAACAATGAAATATGGAACTTTATCATAAATTATCACTTACAAGGGTGTCCATTAGTGATACCTAGACTCCATACTTAAAGAGCCTTAAAGACTGACTAGTTTGGTGAAGCTAAGTATGTTTCTCAACACATTATTAAATTAATTAAATATGGAGTGGTATAATAGGTTTTAAAGGTGATATTATGGTTGATTTTTAGGTTTTAGGGAATACATAAATCTAACAATTTTGAGTTATAATAAGACAACACACAATCATATCACAATCATTGAGACTAGTCATGTAAAGTGAAATAAAAATTACCAAGACTCTAATATGAGAGTGAGTTTGTTTCAAGAAATTTAAGTCCCTAATTACCTTAATATACTTAAATTAAAATGTAAACACAATATTCTCACTAATATCTACATCTACATGCTCTTTTCAAATAGTGACCTACATCCATCTTGGCACTTGATGAGTGAATAATCTTATGAATTCATAGCTAGTCTTGAGTTTCATGAGCTTATTATGAACGAGAGAGTAGTTTAATTTGATATAATAGGGTTTATATAACCTTAGGATACTATCAATAAGTTAAATTCACATATTATGACATATTTAAACCTACAATCTTAATAAACTTAGAGTTGCACCTAATTAGAATTTTAGTGCTTAGTGTAAGCCAAGTATGCAAAGTGTTTAGTCTAAGTAAGTGGATTGAGTAGACAAAATTTATAGATTTATATGTAGTTAATTTTAGGGTTAATACACTCAAAATTTTCTATTATGGTATAGGTTACTTGTATTAGACCTGACCTAAAGATGACAATCTGTATACAGTTTGAATCCTTGACTATTAACCTGTGATATGTAAGAAGAGATCATGATAAGATGGGTAGTTAGCTATTTTTGGAAATTTTGAAACACTAAATATTTATTTTAATGTTAAATTAACATTTATTAAGTTATAATTTTACTATATCATCTCTTAGGAGGTTGTATACATAGAATACTTACGCAGTCCTTTACACTTCTAGTTATGTTCTCACATGTGTGGTATGAAGGTATCCATATTAAGATTTATTTAAAAGTGAATAATAGGATATAAATGATAAAATAATTATAAATATTAACACATAATCATTATCTATACATTGAGGTGGAAATTTAAGTAAGGGTTAGGTTGACAACTCAGTCAACTCTTTACACAGTCTAGTTTCAAGCTAGTTTGAAGGAGAATTGAGAGGTTAGAAGTCCTAAAGAAGTGATAAAACTTTTACATTTATAAGAGAGGGTAATCATGACTCAAAAAAACTATTAAAGTCTAAAATTTACCAATTTAATAGGGTAAACATCCTTTTTTGTCTTAGAGGCTAGGTACTCTTGAAAAATTAGACATCTTGCCAACCTAGTGAATAGTGCAAGTTAGATGAAAATGCATGGTAAGAGGTCTTAGAGACATCAAGGGAGTGATGTGTAAGGTTTGTTTAGAGGTTAATATATTTTTAAGATATCACTTAAAGATGATAATACCACCTAAATTGGTAAAGAAGGCTCAAGATATAGTCAGCCCTAGTTAGGCCTAGACTAAGCCTAAGACACTAATGGGTCTCAATATCATTTCTAAGGACACATGATAATTATAACCACAT
Source organism: Torreya grandis (assembly GCA_037957365.1). Lineage (NCBI taxonomy): Eukaryota > Viridiplantae > Streptophyta > Pinopsida > Cupressales > Taxaceae > Torreya > Torreya grandis. Next base: position 585,909 of record JARHVA010003292.1, read on the forward strand.
TGATGATTTTAAATGAGGTTGAAACATTTCATCAAGTTTCAGATTCAAGGAAAAGTTTATCAAGACTTTTGGTGACATCCTCAAGGTCACAATTTTGACAAATTACAAATAAAGAATCCCTATTTCATTAATCTATAACAATGCTTTAGGAGAATAGTCAAATGCATCAAAGATAGTCTTGAAACCTTGATATAAATCATGGGGTTAATAGTAGTCATTGAATTCCTATTATCACCAAGAGCTATCCAAACACCTTCTTATAAATATCACTAGGTTGATCTATGGGTCAATATACTCAAAGAAAGGAAAAGTATTGTCATCTTTCATGGAAACATAGTTAGTACATATGAGCAAGAGAGGTTTGTCCTCATAAAGGAGTTTCATGATGGTATGGAAGTTTCATAGTAATTATGGAATTAATAATGAGTTCAAAAGGGTAGATTTTGTGCTTTAAACACTTCTACAATTAGTTTCATCTCAAATAATCACCTACAACCTTATAAAATGGAGGCATATCTTTAAGCTTAGAGAGTTTATGGTAATGCTCAAGGACATGCTATAGACGGTTATACCTTGAACAACCACCTAAAACCATCCTTTTAGAAGGCTCAGATAGTGGTATTGACATGAAATTCCAAGTTGTATTCAAGGTTATTTGGAAGATAGATTAGATTTCATTCATATTTTGTAACCAAGGTGGACATAATGATAATATAAAAAACCAATGAAAGAATTGGTTTTCATCTATAAAAGACCTATGCTCAAGGTTTAGAGATGATCAATGAAGATAGAGTTATAAAATGGACTATCTAGGGGGAAAAGTTGCAAAAAGAAGATTGTGTGAAGAATAAGGAGTTAGAGGAGTTTTGAGATTATTAGAATAAGGTTAAGTGAGATTTAAACCTGTATGGAGACTAAAAACTCATGAAAAGTGCAAATAGGCCTATAGAAATCATGTTTTATTACACAGTCAAGTGAAATCTTATTACAAAAGTGGAATATATGATTGGAGAAGGTTTTATAATGGTTGGAGAAGATGTAAGGGGTTTGTGAATATCCTGAATAACTTTGATAGTGGTAAAAATACCCTATAGAGGTCAAAAGCATTTATTATCCCTCTTAGATTTGTGTGAAAGGAGGAAACCCTCAATTAGGGTTTTAAAGGCAAAAACCATTTTTTGGGAGTTCTACCTAGAAAAAAAGGATAAAAAAATTTACTCTTGTGTAACTTAGGGTCCTTAAAATATTCAAAAGGTTTCAATGTGGTATGATGAGGTACAGTATGGATATAGGAGCCTGAGACAAACTAGCCTATAAAGAGACCTATTTGAGGAGTCATATTTCTAGAAGGAGGGTCTAGAGAGAGTTTGAAAAAGAAAACATATACAAAAGTATATCTTGATATAGGGTAAATTTATTGAGTGTCAGTTAATGTTTATCAACCCTTATTCCTTTGTACACGCTAAAAATACATAAAAAGGGGATACAATAGGGGTCTTAAGGTCTATGTGAAATTTGTTCAATTGGTAAAGCTATATTTTTTCCAAGTTAACATATATAAAAATAATATATTAAAACCACTATGAGGATTTATTGTCCATCTATATGGTTGTTTCAAGGTCATATTTGTAAGAAAAACACACCTACAACCACATCTAATCAAGCTTCCTTCAAACCAGTTCATGTAAGTTGAGAGCTAATGATCTATAAAGTAGGTTATATGTTTAAGAGAAATGTTAAAGGGAACATTGAGATATGAGTCATCAAGACTAGAGAGATAATGATGGGGCCTCCAAGTACTAAGATGACATAGTCAAGGTAAACACACAAGCACCTACAACCATACAAATGACATTAGTTTTTCATACCATCATATGCCTCAAGGTGGAAAATATAAGATCATCCATTCAATTTAAGTGAGGTTTTTGAGATATTAATCAAGTAACAGTGAAAGGTTGACATATCCAACACATTGATCAAACTACTAAAGTAATGGCATGCTCTTGAAGTTGAAGTTACAATAGTTGTATGGATTTTGACTATACATAGTTTGAGGTGCCAAATAGATAGAAGGAGAATATATGTGGGGTTTAAAATTGTACAAGGAGTTTATAAACACTAAATAATGATAAAATGTCTATCAGACACCTTCTTCACTTAATAAACACCACCTATAATACTATTGGTACACATTCATGATGAAGGTTCTTGAGAAGATAAGGTCATAAAGAGATAACATGAATATGAAAGTTAAAAAATGGAAGGTGAGATCAATGAAAGGAGTTTCATGAAATTTTTAATTCATATTAACCATGTTATAGTACAAATCAAGGCAAAAAGGAAGAAAACCTAGTCTTGAAACTAGACCAAGTAGGTAACTCAAGCTAAGTTTTAGTAAAAAAGGTCTACAGGCCAAAATATCCATGATCTAGCCTTGAAAATTGGTGGAGATACTAATCATGACCTAATATGCCTATAAAAAATATTTTTTATGTCTTTTAATAAGGGGAACCATTCTCTTTTTTAGCACACTAAACCTCATGTCTAGTCATAGTCAACATTAGAGCCTATCTTGGAGGAATGGGTCATTTTGGGGCATTTATAGCTCAATTCAAAACATGAAATTTGGTAAAAATTGTATAAATGAAACATTAAATATTACCATTATTTTTATAGGGTCATACCTATGGTTCAGGTGCCCTTTGTTCTATCATATTCAGACCCTAGTCAACAAGGTAGCCATTGGAGACCAAATGAATTTTTGTTAGGTTTGAGTGATAATGAGGAGTTTAAGCCTTGAAAAGGTCTTAAAATAGTGAAATATGATGTTGGTAACATAATATTATATATTTATTTTATCAAATTTAATGTTTAAATCAAAAATTTCCTTAAGGGCAAGTTTAGGCATGAAGGAAGCAAGTAGGCAGCTCGGGGTAAAGTTTGAGAAAAATTATCTACAAGCCAAAATATGTATCCTCCAATCATGAAACTTGGTAGGATTGGTAATAATTACTTAATATAATTATTAATAATATTTTTAAGGTCATTTTAAAATTGTAATTGTGCACTATTTTTACATAGTCAACTGACTCTCTAATCATAGTCAAAATCCAAACAAACATACTTCTTGAGGTACTTTTAGGAAATAAAGGGTCTCATATTCATTAAAGTGTTTTATAAGCATGATAAAGTGTTTTTAAATCTTAAAATTCCTATTATAAGGTGATCATACTTATTTTTCAAATCAAACCATGCCCTTGAGGGCTAAAGCAAGCAAGCATGCCTATAACACCAAAAGGCATTTTCAAACATTACAATGAAAAATGACATCATATGATGCTATGATGAGATGGTAAATGTCCCCTAATGATTAATAAAATAATATAAATATATAAGGTAAGGAATTTTTCATCCTTAGGGATAAATTCAAATTCTACAATCTAAGACACTCAATTTGAGCCCCTGTTTAAATGCTCATATCTTTCACTACATGGGGAGTTGGGCCAAATACTTTTACTATGTTTTGAGTAACCATATTTAATTTATTTTAATTATGGATTTAGGCTGGTTAAGGGCATGATATTTATGAATAATCTCTAAGAGAATGAGCATGTATAGAATGCTTACAAACCTTGCAAGCAAATTTATTCACATATGTATAATTTCATACCTTATGTATGGAAGCCCAAAATTTTCAAGGATATTTAAGGGGTATATTTAATAAAGATACATGGAAAGAAGTTTTGGAATGGAGGTATACATTTTATTAAAAGTCATTGAGAAGGTAAGCTTGTCTAATCTACTAAAGGAGTCTTTTTGACCAATTTTGGATTTATGGACTCATAGGTCCATGAAATCACTTATAATCACTTGAAAACCACCTATAACATATATATGACTCTCAATTTCATGTAGAACCTTTTATCTGAAGAGTTTGGCATGTGACGATGCCTAGGAGGCTCAAAAATACTAATTTTTATAGGTCTTTGAATTGATAAATGGTTTAAATGCATGTAAGAGGCCTAGTGGGGCTTGAAAAATAATTATAATGCACTTATATCTCTTCACAAGGGTTTTTAGGGTGACTTACTGAGCTAAAGGGTTAAAAACCCAAGTCTTTTAACAATTTGTGAAATGTTGTAGTTTTAATGGTGATTTCCACCATTGTTGTAGGTCTTTAAGGTGGTATGAAACTTTGTTTTATCCCTTATATTCATGTTATAGATTTCTAAAATCCTTATATAGGTCAAGAAGTGGTTCCCATGATGCCAAATGGTCTTGGGAGCAAGTTTCATGGTAGTTGGTTGAAGATGGCTTAAGTTTGGAGACCTCCATCAATGGAGTCTATGAAATTTGTAGGTCTCATGGATTTTATTTTAGGTTTGAAGAGAAAAGAGGAATTGAGAATAAAATAAAACATAAAATAGTGAACACTAAAAGATAACCTCCATGGTCAGTTAAGCATAAAGTGATAGGTCCACTAACCATATGCCAAGAAGCTTCTAGAAGTGCAAGTGGAGTGGGGCATAGAAGTTCAAGTGGGAGATTTTGGAAGTTAAGAGATAAATTTTGGGAATTCATTTTATTTCCTATTCTTTTAAAACTTTTCTCATGTGATTGGGATATGACATCATCATACTCAAGGGTTTCAATCTTCTATTGTCTTTCTAGGCCAATGAGAAAGCTTGAAGATCCTTTGTACTAATGAACATTAATTTTTTGAGATGATATAGTGATAATTGATCCAAATTTTGTTGAGACTCCATGGAAGGTGGTTGTGTTTCATTTATTTATTTTTGAGTGCTTGATTATCCTCTCTCTCTTCCCTTTTCTCCTATATCTCCCATTTACTCACCATTTGTAAGAAATACTCTCATTTAACAAGGGAAAATTATGTCAAAATTTGTAAGAAATACATTTTGAAGAAATAATATTATTATTTCACTTATTTATTGCCTTTTATCTTATTTTAGTAGGCTTATACATTATGGCTTTATGAAGAAGTGTTCTTCCATGATCATTGTCCTTCTTTCTTGACTTTTCAGGTGTTTTCAAGTTATTATAGGTATGAACTTATGATTTTTATACCATTAATGCATTTTTAATGTGAGTTTTATAACCCCTATTTGCTTCATCTATTACTTAGTGATCCTAGTTTAAGAAATACTAATGCAAACTGGCTAGTTTATGAGATTGTGTTAGCAAATATTATCTTTATGTTGAATTAGTGTTTGTTTCAAGCTTATTAAAGTGTCATTTAATTTTGTGCATTACCTATTTAGTGTTATTAGTCATTCCATACCCCATTTATATCCCTTTTCTATGTATAAATATTAGTTTATGTGTTCTACCAAGAGGAAGTTGGCCTTTTCCAGAGGTTTAACCTCATTACATGATACCCACAACCTAAGGTTGCTCCAACACTATAGTTAAGAGTGAGAGAGCCTAAAAAACTCTTCCACAAGGGTGAAATTATACACTACAATAATTTTTTCCATGCCTAGTGGGACTATATCCAAATATTATTGATTGAGATTGATATTGGTTTGGGTCCATTTGCAGCAGCTATTGTATCCACACTCTTAGCATTTGGCGACTATAAAGAACACTCAACATTTTGGTGGAAAAATAGTACCTATCTGTCATGCCAAAGATGAATACAATATCAGATTATATAGGTATTAATTTTGAATTTTTTGAATTACCTTTAAACTTAACAAGAAGATTGAGGTTTGTTAACACTCATCCCTACAAAGGAAACTTTCCTCCTAAACTAGTTTCTAAGTTTACCTCTATAAGAAGATCTTTGTTGGGCCCTTTCACTACCATGGCTTCCCCTAGAGATTTCCCTTTTTTGGATTTTAATGTTAAAACTCCTTTGGACCTAGATAAATATGACCCTATCCTAGTGGTAGAGCTTAAGAGTTTTCCTTACTTCATAAGAGACAATTATACAACCCCTTCTTAAAACATCAGGGATATAGCCAACTTTTGTAATATCCATGACATCAATGAAGAAAATGTGGCTATCAAGTTATTGGCCATATATTTCAAGGGAAAATCCCTATATTAGTATAGAAGCCTTTATCCTAACTTCATCACATCAAGGGACTAGTTAGGTGATGATTTTTGTAAGAGGTTTGATGATAAGAGTGATCACTTGTCAATAGAAGAATAATTGACTAAAATGAAGAGAGCTCCTCATGAGGTTATGCAAGATTTCAATAATAAGTTTAAAAATACATGGAATAATATTATAATATATATCAAAACTAATCCTAATTATTCTTTCCTCTATTATCTAATATCTCTCTAAAGTGACATTGTAGTGATGATATAGTCTATGGGAGGAAACACACTACCAGATGCTTATAAGGTGGTAATTAGAGTAGAGAATATGTTAATATAGGTTGGAAAGATTACACCTAAGCCACCTATTCCATTTTTTCTTGAGATTAAACCACCTCCTATAATCATTCCTCTCCTTTCTATTATTCCTCATTTACCAATACTTATTACTATATGTACACCAAAATAAGAAAAGGCTTTAACTAGTCAATCTAGTGACTCCCAAGAACACAAGAAATTCCAAGAACTCAAGAATATGTTCCAAACCTTGGGAAATGAATTGGTTAATGTGAAGAGGAAAAAATATCAATATAATATGCATTATGATCCCCTATATCATCCTCAATAGTCTTACAAGCTGATAGGCCACCCTTCAAGGGAAATTTCCAAGGATAAGGATAAGGGCAACCTAACTACGATAGGAAAAAAAATTATAATCCTAATGCTCCAAGTGATTATAATTCCTTGGTCCCTATTCAAAATAATATTTCACAGGAATGTGAGTGTATTATGCCTTATAATCAATAATTTAATCAAAGCATTGTTCCAAGCATCAAATTCAATCAGGCCTTCAATGATCAATGGAATCAAAGTGCTAGTTATGAATTCAATCAAGCTCTCATGGCTCAGAATATAGAAATGTCTATAATGACCAAACCAAAAAATCCTAAATAAGGATAAAGGGCCTAATTAAAGGCCAACCTAGTTGGGTACTACAATGGTTAATTATGAATAAATAGAGTGTTATACTTTCAATCAGTAGGCTAGTTCTAGCCAAGCAAATGTTCTAGTGGTTGCCAACACAAGGTTCAAGAAAAGGAACATGGAGGGAAAAAAAGAAGTATTCAAAGAGTCTCATAATCTTACTCCATTACTATAAATATAAATGATCCTACTTCTTCCCCAAAGGTTCTAATAACTCAAAAAAATATAACTAAAGAAACACTTTTGTACCCCAAAACTCACAATTTACAAGCATGGTAGTGGCTCCCAAAGCACAAGAAAAATTTGGTGGTTATCCATTAATATTATTGATAAAATTAATAATTCTAATGTGAGTGTTCCAATGCGGGACATGATTTCTATTCCTGGTCAAGTGGATATATTTCAAGAGGGTTTATCAAAGATCAATGTTTATGAGAAACCACCAAATAAGGAAAATGTAGTTCTCACCAATACAACCAAAGGAATAATAAAGGGTAATAAAACAAGGTGGTCAAAAATCTACCATTTTATCTTTATATAATCATTAAAAACTCCTTGGTACACAAATACATGGTAAATAATGGAACAAGTACTTCAGTGATGCCAAAGTCAATAGCAAATCATCTTGGTTTGAAGTATGAACCCCAATCCAATGGAGTTTTATAGCTTGATGAATCTTCTACCAAACTAGCTAGTATTATCAAAGGTCTAAAATTGACACTACATGGTTATTATAATTTTTTATTGGCTCAAGATATAGTGGTTCAAAATTTTCCCCATTACTTTACCCTATAATTATCTATAGAATTCATAGCTAAAATTAGGGGTTACCTAGTACTAGATTGGTCCTACATGGATTTTAGGACAAGGTATGGGACCAAGGTGTCTATCAAAACTAAACCTATTACCAAATTTCACATTGAGCCTTATAGGCCAAGTATCCCAAACATCAATTATATCATTATAGATGAATATGAACACCTTGTTGGTTAAGAACTAGACACTTATCTTGAGGGAATACTTGATATGGGATAAAAAGGAGGGAGAATGAAATGGAAGGCCCATGGGAACATTTTCACCCACCATTATTCTTTATTTGGGTTCATTTGAGGTGAAATTACCCCCAAGAATGATTCATGTGATAATAGGAAAAAGATGGGTTGGTTAAAGGTGAGTCTTATGGGACCTTGGGTAAGAGAGAGAGAGGGGATTAAAGAGCTAAACGTTGAGATACTTCTATGAGGTCTAGAGGAGCTATTGAGGCTTACAGAGGAGTGGGGTTATAGAAAGGTATTTAGGATAGATTTAGAGTGTGGGTCACCTTTTATTTCTTCTTAAAAAAATTCTTAGGTAAACTCCTTGTACTTCTATGGATGGTTTGACTAAGATGGCAAGGGCCATAGGATATGATGGTAGAGGACTTGCAGCTATGGAGAACACTAAGATAACTAAAGTGGGGTTTAAGAGGGTACCTAATATAATAAATATGATCCTAAAGGCTATAATCATTCTTGATACTAAAGGCATACCTAAAGGAGGCATTGGGAGGAATCCATATTGTGATATGGGAAGAGTTAAAGGGAATGAAGAAGAAAAAACACTCATAATGACCAAAGACAAAGGTACTTGGGTGAAATATGGAAGGGGGTCAATGGGAAATAAATGGAGTAGTTGGAACATGGTGGGAGTGAAGGGTGGAATGGAAATAGGAGGAGATAAAGGAGTGAGCATTGGAACCTAGATGGGTGCATATTGGGTACCTCACTTTAGTCTTGCTCTTAAGCTATCAACCACATCAAACCTTAGGGATTGTGTACCTTGGGGATAAGTGAGATATGCCTAAACTTCTTGGCATCAAGTAGTCCTAGGTTATATCTACTATGGCTTGGATGTTAGATATACTATAAGAAGTAGAGTTAGAGCATAAGGAGCAATTAGTGGAGGTGAAGGAGGATCAAAAGGATGGGGATCAATAAATGCTAGTGGAAGTGGAGATGGAATTATATCTCAAGGAGGAGAAGGCAATGGGATTCCATACAAAATAATCTAAGAGATGGCTGGAGATACTAGATTTGGGTCCTCTATAGACCAAGCAAGAGCTAGAGGAGTTACAAAGGTGCCTACTTGATCCTTATTCCCCTTATTATTCTTGGATGTGATCTGAGATAGTACCTGCTAGTCATCAATGGAATTTAAGTAGGTCTCATTATTATCTTTGACCTGATGGTCATGGTTGATGTTGTGGTAGGTTGAGTATCATGCCAAATGAGCTTGGATTACCCATTTAGGGTCACATTACTAGACCTTACACTTTATAATGGTGAATGAGTCTCTCATGGCTAGAATCTTAAAAATAAAGGGTTAGGTCTTGTAGATGTGGTGTTTTATGGTGATTAGGAGTTATTGACATACCTTTTGTTGATGTTATACATAGAATCCAAGATACATTCCACTAGTTGATAGGTGATCTATTATTTTTCTAGGTGGTTAAGAACATAATATGGTAGGCAAAGGGTGTCCTTGATAAATATTTTAATTAATATCATTGTGTCATCCTTTTAAATCTAGTAGTACTTTATATCTATGATAGATTCCCATATTACATTTGAGAGCTAGGTCATTGAAGCTTTATTGATATCCTAGTACACCACTGGGTAGAAGTGATCACAAAATTACTAGATATGCTAGTGGAACTAGTGGCCATATAGCTTATAGAAGACCATGTGTACTATCAAGTTCCCAAGAACCCATATAGGGAAGTCCAAAAATTGAATGAGAGTGTCCTATAAACCACATTTGGTAGGTATTTCATCATATAAAAGTCACCTATGGCTTGAGAATCTATGATGAAGTAGAACAAATTGAATTTTATGAATCCCCCCATGTTTAAGACATCTAAGTGTGTCAAGATCATGTGCAGGGAGGAACCTAAATCTCATTGATGTGTTGGTAGTATTGGTCCCCAAACAACTAGTTCAACAAGTTCATAGCTACTAAAATCTTATCTTAAAGGGTTAAAATTATGTAATCATTGATATTCTCTTTGTTAACCCACTTAGATTTGGGTTTCTTATCATGGTCATGGAGTACATAATAGATCTGGTAGGTTCTCATCTAGACCAACATTGTCACTATATCATAGGATAAATATAAGTCTAGGAAGGAGTAGTATTCCTTAAAGGCATTCCATTATGTATCAATAATATGGTGCCTAGAGTTAGGTGATCACATGTAGTCATTGACCCCATATTACATGTAGATGGACTTATGGAGGATGTCACCTAATAGGTTGGCATAAGGAAATGCCTCTAATTTTTTTGTGGATCTATGAAGTCTAAACTTATTATAGGACCTAAAGACATCCTCATATTCAACCTATTAGTTATTATCTTTGGTAAAATCCTTAGGGACCTGCTCAATTACTTTAAATATATCACTGTAGTGCTTATACTTAATCAAGATAGTAGGGTAGTGTCTTGGTACTCAGGTTTTAACTTTGATTTTGAGGATGTAGTAACCATTGGATTAGGATGTAGGTGAGATTAGGAATCTTTGAGTGTAGAAGGCATGGTCTATAGGGGATCTATGAAATTTTGAAAGTAAGGAGTTGCATGTTTTTTCAAAGTTAGAAATGATAACCATTAATGAGTTTCCCATAGGATTTATAAGTGCACACATATATACCCCTATATTAATGGAATTTTATATCTCACTTACTATGAATTTGAATTTGAGTAGGTGGCTAGGTTTTATCCCTTTATTTCTCAATCTAGAATTGAATTTAGAGCCCATGATCCTCTACTACTAGTTAAACATAGAAATGGTGATGGTATGTTTTAAAACTATCTAATTAGGTCTAGTTTCCTACATTTGGTCACATCTCTTAGAGTGTTCTTAGCTATGGACACATGTTATTTACTCATTGGTCTTCCCATTAAATATTAGTATCCAAGCATGACTCTATACTCCATGTCATTCGATAGGTCAAGTGAGGTGGTACCTAGGGACGTGTGTCACATATTGATTGGGTTTTCAGTCTTATCTATAATTTTTTCATATTATATTAGGGCCTTAGGTGGATGTTGGATCATTTTCATAGTGGGTCACATGGTTCCTTCTTATTTGTGTGGGCTCTCATTGGCTTTGACATCTCTCATAGGTCTAAGGGATTAATCACTCGACACATGGTGACATGGTGTATTCCCATTCAAATAGGCTCTCATCGTCTATAACATCTATAAAAATTCCAAGGGACTATACTCTTTAACTTATGGTGATTTAGTACCTTCTTATTTGGCTAGGATCTTTCTAACTTTGACATCTTTGATAGGTCTAGGGACTGGTCACTGTGACTCATGGTGATGTGTAACCTTCCCATTTAACTAGGCTCTCCTAGGATTTTACATATCTAATAGGTTTAGGGGATTATCTACTCTGACATATGGTGATGTGGTGTCTTCCCATTTATTTAGGCTCTCTCAGGATCTGACATCTTTGACAAGTCTAGGGGATTGGCCACTCAAACTCATGGTAACATATCACTTTCCCATTTGGCTAGGCTCTCCTAGGCTCTAACATATTTAATAGTTATGAGGGATAGGCCACTTTGACACATGGTGACATGGTGCCTTCTCATTAAATCAAGATCTCTTGGGATCTAACATATTTGATAGGTCTAGGGGATTGGTTGATATAACACATGGTGACATGGCACCTTCCCATTTGGTCAAGATCTCCCAAGATTTGACATCTAAAAAGTCTATGGTATTAGATAATCTAACACATGGAAAAATGGTTCCTTTACATTATATTAGGCTCTCTTAGGCTCTAACATCTCTAAAAATTCTAGGGGACTAGCCATTTTAATACTTGATGATGTGGCACCTTCCCATTCGACTAGGCTCAAAAAAATTCACAAAATGACTAAGTAATAAAAAATAAAAGTAATGTAATACATTAAAAATTACTTATCAAATATAGATATCTTAATTTATGATGGAGAAAAATCAGTCCATTTCTATGAGAAGGGGAACTAGACTCTTGGAGATTCAAGTGAAAATTAACTTACAACATTAACACCATGATTTATAAAAAGAACAAACATCTTTATTTTTAAAGATAAATTAAAAGAGTCCTATAACTACTTGGGGGAATCAAGTCGGTCCATATTCTAAATATTTGAGTAGGAATTAGTGAAAGGAATAAAGGAAAGGATCCTGAAGCTCTAGTTCATGATATTTTTAGAGGGGTCCCCCATTTTGGAGAAAAAAGGGAATTTTGGCTACAAAAAATGGCAACTTCCATGGGGAAAGTGATGAGAACCAATTAGAATCTAATTAGTTTATTATTATTTCCTTTCTCAACATAGAGATTATATAGGGTCTCTTTATTTTTCATAGAAAATATGAGGCACTAAACTCTCACAATAGAAAGTAACATACTAAGATTCCACCCCGTAAACATCCACCAACATGTGTGAGAAGTGAATTTCATTTCTAATTTGCTCCTAGATTTTATTAAAGTAATTAAGTTTAGACTAGTTATCAAACTTCATCCAAGGTATTTATTGGATTTATGGATTAGGGGGTAATGATTGGGGCATTGATCTACTACCATATGGGTTTCCATATCCTAAATAGACATTCCTGTAGTCCTATCCATGGCCTTAATCCATTACCATCTAGGCCAAAAATGCTATGATGGAGATTGCTTGTATAGCCCTTTTAAGGTAGACTCATAATTTATAGTCTGCATGATTCTTTATTAATTTCTAATCTTCCTAAAAAAATCATTATTTATTAGTCTTATCCATTGAGGGTTCAATACCAAGTTAAGGGTGAATGGATAATAGGAAGTTCTAAATAGCCAACTAGTCTTAGATTAAATTGAATAACCTGATATATTCTTGAGTCATTATTTTAAGTTTATCTTGGTGTCTCTATTAGGTTGTATTATATTATAAATCCACATATTTATATTATAATCATTATCCTCTCATATTTGGGATGTCAAAAGTTTCCTTTACTATCTCATAATCACTTAGATCAAAGGTTTCAACTTGGGTCCCTCAACTCCTCAACAATCCTCCCCAGTGTTGACCACCATCTAAAGTATATACTTAAAAGATAAATATTTGAATAATAAAAATTTATATTGGTGGGGTGAATTAGTTTAAAACTTTTAATTCAATTCCATTTATCATTCATTAATCATTCAAACCAATATAAAGATATATCAATGTATAATCAACCATTCATGTGAGATAAAGTAGGAAAATAACATAAGATCTATGTGGGAAAAACTCATGGGGGATAAAACCCAATAATTAATATATTTTAATATATTCCTATAATTAATTATTAAATATTTAGTGATGCACCAACACCTCACTAGTCAAGCACCAACTCAACTAGGCCTTTAGCAAGCACCAACTTGTAAGAAGGCACTAACCCCTAGGTTAATCAACACAAACTCAACCAATTGAAAAATATTATCACTATTTGAAACCTATTACTAACTAAAATTATGATTATCACCTTATTTTTCTCTTCACACTCCTCTATCTCTTTCAAATAGCCTATTAAGCCTCTTCACTTAACTAGCCCTCTTCTTGGTAGATTTAGGTCATATAACCTTGATCATCATTTATAGAATAACTATTAAAAATTCATGACTTATTAAACATATATATCTGATTTTATTTAATCCCTCTACCTGGTTTCCAAACTTATTTTTCATTCGTTCATTCCCTCAACATTATAACTAATCAAATTAGGCTTATTAGACCTTCGTCTTATACTTGACTTTTGATTTCACATACCTATGTTTGAAAAAAACCTATCCAAACTTGATTTTATCACCATATAATATATAAAAAATAACATTTAAAACTATAAACATCCACTAATTATTTCTTCCATTACTCATAAGGATCAAAAGCACCATTAGGCTTAAAGGAAACCTGATACAATTAGGCCTTCTAAAACACACATTTTACCTTTACCCCCTTGGAACATATTGAGACTTCATAAATATATTATACACTTAAAAAATATTAAATTAAACCCATTATAATCTCAAATTAGGTACCCAACACCATTTATCTCATTTCACTCTTTGAACCACACCTAGGCCTACTCATAATTAAGCCTTCTCACTACCAAAAAATCTCTTTTAAATATATCAAGGATACACTCAACTTTACCACATAAAAATATCAAAAAATACCATTTATATAACATTAATTACCTTAGGTTCATCACTATGTCTATTATACTTCACCATATAAGGCAAAAGACCTCAAAATGACCATTTCCATATGCTTACTCAGAACCGCAAACATGCTTCAAAACCCAGTCATGATCATATGACTTTTTACACCTTCATAGGAATTTATCATGAATAAAAATACATTAAAATTAACCTATTATACCCATATAAAAATTTCATGTCCATTATATTAATCAAATTTGGGAATAATGACTTAGGAACATCAAACTTACTAACACACAGAAAATTGCATGAATGCTCCAAAACACAATCATGGAAACAATGAATTAAAACACCTATATATTCACTTTCATGAAATTAAAATAGGTTTATATGATTATTTATCATACTTATAACATATTTAAACAAATATATTATAATTTATAATATCAATATTGGTCTTATAGATCAATCTCATGGCTTCATTGTACACAGACCTCACTGTGTTAGATAAGTTAGTTTGAGAACTTTTTCCCATACACAAGATTATTAAAATATATTGTCCATCATTTATATGTTTTATTGGTATTTAAAAATAATCTATTGTAATTTGATCCATCTATAATCCATGGTAACACATCCCTAATCTCATTCCCACTTATACTTATTTTTCTCACTATCTTGCTCACTAGGCCTTTTTAATGATAGGCAAAATTTCATGACTAGTTTAGCATAGTTAAAATATGTAAATTGGTCATAAAATACTATTATAATAATATATAAGTATAAATCTTCAACCTCCATCTAATTTCATGCTTTGACCTAGTCAAACCTACTTGATACATGAAGAATCCAAGAAATAAGGGGTTTTTTATAGCTTACACTCACTCTTATGACAAACCAATGCCACTTGGAGGTACTTGAGAGATTAATATACATTATTAAATCATCAAAATATGTCATCAAATTCATTATAATCCATTTATATCTAGATATTCCATATTAGGTCATAGTTAGGGTTTTAGAGAGGGTTAAGACCACCTTAAAGTATTAATGATCATTCATAAATATTGGGGCCTTAATATAGAAAATAATTATTTTAAAATTTAGATAGGATCATTCCCCAAATTCAATTAAATTATTAATATCTCATTCAAAGGTTGTACATGCCAACAAGCACATGAAAATCCTTCTCGGGTCTTTAATACCTCATTTTGTGCACATAGAAAACCTCAAAACCACATTTCATGATTTATCCTTAATAATTTGAACTTAAACTTTTTTAAAACACTTTAAACAAACTTTAATACCTTTGAAAACTATCTCATGATATTTATCACCTTAGAAACTAAACTTGGCCCCTCATTAGTCCACACTAGGTCTCTTTATACATTAGGCCTTGGACTACCAATCACACTTAGACTTGAAAATACCTTAAAACCACTTTAAATAATATAAAAATCTAATAATAATGTCATAAAACCTTATACCATTTCACACACTACCAATATTCTTCTCACAAGTCTCAAACTACTCACCACAACATGATACAAGCCTATGCCTTCACATTAGGTCTCTCAAGTTCATGACTAACTCAACCTAAATAACATCAACAAAAACTTAGAATGACATAAATGACACTATAATAACATAAATGAAAACTCCATGTATATCTTAGAACACATTCTCAACAATCTCCCCCTTTGTCATTGATAGCAAATATTCAAATAAGATTCTCAAACTGGGACACATCCCCCCCCTACAGATCAATATCCCCCTTTTAAATTGATGAAAACCCACTAAATACAATAAAAATAAATAAACAAGAATAAAATATCATATCAATAAGCTCCCTTATCTCAATTCATACCTCAAACATCTTCTTTTTGATAATTTGATATGACTCCCCTTTGACCTCACAACTTTTGCACTTATTTCCCACTCTTTTACCTAAAACACCTCCTTATTATCTCCCCCTAAGAATTTCAATTTCTTAGTGACTACTAAGAGTAGGAATCACACCCAATTATTATCTCAGATGTTCAAAAATTACCTTTATAAGAGGCTTAATCAAGATACCTACAAGGATTCTAGCTTAATACTTTATTCACTTACTTGTTCTCTTAATAAATGATATTTTATAGGAATTTTCTTGGTCCTTGAATGAATGATAGGATATTTGAAACACTTATTTAACTAGTATTATCACAAAAAATAGGGCTAGGACCATCAAGCTCCACTTTGTAGTCTCTTAAGGTTTATCTCACAAGTAGATAAAGCCACTCATGGTTGATTATTTCTTATCCATGAAACTAGGCACTTACCTAAGAAGGAAGATCCTCCACTAATGCTCTTTTTACCATCTAGACTCCCAACCCAATCTACATCTATATAGGCCACTAGATCAAACTTCTTGCTTCTTGGGTAACACAATCTATACTCCATAGTTACCTTGAGATACCTAAGTATCCTCTTGACTACTTGTAGATAAATTTCCTTAGGATATTATTTATATCTTCCCATAATAAATACTACTTTCATGATGTCAGGTCTATAGGCATTAGTATTGCAACAAACTCCCAATCATTGATCTATATTTTGTATGATTGACTCTTGAAAATTCATCCTCCTTGCTTAACTTACATCCTCTAACCAAAGGTGTAATTATATCCTTGCAATCTTAAATTAAAAACCTCTTTAACATATATTTTGTATACTTGACCTATGAAATGAATATACTTTTTTCAAATTAATTTAATTGAATCCAAAGAAATAAATATTGTTCTCCAAGCATAGACATTTAAAATTGTGACTTCATCATCTCTACAAAGGCCTTGGTCATATTCTCACTATTTCCACCAAAGATGATATCATCCACATGGACCACCACTATCAACTGATGGTCATTTTCAATCTTGATATACAAGTTACTATCTGTAACTCCTCTCTTGAAACCTTGGTCTAAAAGATACTTGTCTAGTCTAGCATACCAAGCTCTATGATCTTATTTTAGATTATAGAGAGCCTTCTTCAACCTAAAAACATATTCCTTGTTATCAGTAATAAGAAGCCATTAGGTTACTTAATGTACACTTCTTCCTCTAAGTTCCCATTTAGGAAATCTGACTTGACATCCATCTAGTATATATTGAAGCTTTTTAAACTAGTATAGTCAATAAACAACATACTAACATCTAACCTTTCTATTGGATCAAAGGTTTCCTCAAAGTCCACTCCTTCTAATTGATCATATCCCTTGCATACTAGTATAGCATTATTTTTGGTGACTTATCCATTCTCATTCAACTTGTTTTTTAATACCCATTATGTACCAATGATATTTTTATATTTAGGCATAGGTACCAACTCCCAAGTCTCATTCTTCTCAATTTGATTTAATTCCTCATTCTTGGCATTTATCCAAAACCTATCTTCACTAGCTCCTATATAGATTTTATGTTCAAATTTAGATAGTAAGGCAATATTATCTTGATTAAAATTACTCATCATTCTTATTCTTATTTGTATGCCTATATTCTTATTTCCAATGATCTAAGATTCAATATGATCCTTTTGAATCTACATAGAAGGACCTTTTTAGTCCCTTCTCTCCTCAATTTCTTCTTCATCCTCATCTATATAAATTGTTCCTCCATCATTCTTTGACTGAATATATGATTTCTTTGTCTCATCAATATTCACATTTTTGCTTTCCACTATCTTTTGCAACTTTTTGTTTTATCATCTATAGGCATCACTAATTGATGAATATCCCAAGAAAATACATTCATATGACCTTGAGTCAAACTACCCTAATTCCTCCTCATCTCTCTTGTTATAACACTTACTTCCAAACACCTTAAAATGTTCAACATAGTAGGTCTAACATTTCATAATTCATATGGAGTCTTATCACCATTGATCCTAATATATCCTCTATTCAAAGTGTAAACTATAGTACCCATATCTTCTCTTCTATATCCATCAATCAACTTTGACTCATTCAACATAGTCCTTACCCTTTTTTGAACTATTATGTTTTTTCTTTCAACTACCCCATTTTATTGAGGTGTTCTAGTAGTTGAGAACTATCTTATTATTCCATTGACCTCATAAAACTCATGAAATTCATTTGACTAAAAATCTCATCCTTTATCAAACCTAAGGTACTTAATCTTCACATTCATCTCATTTTCAACCAAAGCCTTGAAAGTTTTGAACTTACCTAGAGCTTATGACTTCTCTTTCAAGAATTATATCCAAGTCATCCTTCTGAAGTCATCTATAAGTAACATGAAGTAGCTATCACCTTGAATGAGTTGAATCCTTATAGGACCACATAAATTAGTATGAATTAGTTATAAAGGTCTAGTAGTAGAGTATTATTTAGACTTGAATCTCCTCCTAGTTTTCTTACCATATTGACATGCCTTTTAAAGGGCATATGCAAGCTTGTAAATTTTGGTTATGTTCTTTATGGATCCCTTGGAGCTGATCTTGACTAGATTTTCAAAGTTAAGATGACCTAACCTCCTATGCCATATCCAAATTCCATATACCTTGCTCATGAAGCACTTCTCTTTTATGGTATCATTTAATACATATAAAAAAAAATTAGTTCTCTTAGCTTTGGAAATCAACCTACCTAATTTTTATTTTCTTATCTCATATCATTTGTCATGAAATTTTATGGTATGTCCTTGGGTACACATTTGACTTACACTCAACAAGTTGTGTTTCAAGATATCTACATAGAATACATTTTCTATCTTGGTCTTACCATTGTCCAAGATCAATGCACCTTTACCAACTATATTATTATATGTATTATCTACAAACCTCACTGATCCTATGGGATTCTTCTTCAAAGTGATGAATTTTATCTTATCTCCTATCATGTGACCTGACCAACTAATGTTTATGTACCACTTCAAATCTTCATTCTGAGTATGAAAGGTAGTCTAAGCTATTAGAGATTCTTCTCCACTAGATTCTAGCTTCTCCTTTATCTTACCCATAAGGTCTCCTTTATTGATCCATTATTGAGTACCTTGACTACATATCTTATTAACTTGATTGGTCTTCCTCATAGGTCCTTATCTTATAATCTCTTAGAATGTGTCATCTTTGGTTGTAGTTATAACATGGGATTTTACTTCTCTATCTAAATCAATAGCTCTATGTCCAAATTGACACATGAAAAATAATAAACATTGAAATAATCCACATACTTTAACTATCTAACCTCATTTGAATTTTGATGATCATTGGATGATACACCACTACATTTGATAACCTTTGATAGAATAAAACCCTTCTTGGCTTGTTGAGGATTGACTTCAAACTTGACCACTTCTAAATAGGTCTTTATTCAACATTATCACTCCTTCATAGATCATTGAATTTTGTAAACTAACTCTCCTTGAACTCTTTTTGGTCTTTTTTTAAACTAATACCTATCTTATTAAGAGAGGACCTTTGAATATTCAAAATATTGTTAAGCTTTCCATCACTCTCAAGTTTTTGATATGTCTTCATCTTGATTGTATCTTGATTTACTTGTGCCTTTAAAAACTTTAATTTCATTCTAAGTTAGGTGAATTATTCCATATGATTTTTCTATTTTAAATAACATTTACAAGATATTTCAATGACTATGGATATATCTTTATTGTAATCATAATAAACACTTTCATTATCACAATCCATACATTTGTTTCAAATATCTCCCTTAAAATGTTAGGCCTACATAAGTAACCTGATATGATACCAATTTTTGGAAGACATCCACTGACATGGGGAGGTTGAATTGGTGTAAAAACTTTTAATTAAATTCCACTTATCATTCATTAATCATTCAAACTAATATAGAGATATAACAATTCATAATCAACCATTCATATGAGAATTAAGTAGAAAATTAACACAAGAACATAAGAGCTATGTGGGAAACCATCATGGGGATAAAGCCCATTAATAAATATATTGGAAGATAGTCCTATAATAAATTAATCAATATTTAGTGAGGTACCAACCCCACAAAGATCACCAACCCCTCACTAGTCAAACACCAACTCAACCAGGCCTTTAACAAGCACCAATGTGTAAGGAGGCACCAAACTCATAGGTGACTTATCACCAAATCATCCACATAGAACATATGATAACCTTTGGACACCTATTACTCACTCAAATTATTATGACTACCTTATTTTTTTTCACACTCCTCTATCTCTTTTAAACAACCTATTAGGCTTCTTCGCTCAACTAGCCCTCTTCTTAGTTGATTTAGGTCATATAACATTTCTCATCATCTATATAATCACTATTATAAATTAATGAATTATTAAAAATAAATCTATAATTTTATTTAATCCATATACCTAGTTTATAAACTTCTATTTCATTTTTTTATTCCCTCAACATTCTAACTACTCAAATTAGGCCTATCAAACTTTCTTCTTATACTTGACTTTTTCTTTCACATAATTATTTTGTCCATAAACTTATAAATAATTGGATAAACCTTGTAATATATAATAAAAAACATTAATTAATATAAAAAACCACTAATTAGGTTGTCCATTACTCATAAGGACCAAAACCACCATTAGGTTTAAAGGAGACCTAATGCAATTAGGCCTTCTCAAAACACACATTTCACCATGACCAACTTGGAACATCTTGAGCCTTTATAAATGTATGATAAAATTAACACATTATTTAATTATAACAATTATAATCTCACCTTATGTCCTCAACACCATTTAGATAACTTCACTCTTTGAATGACAAGATTAGGCCTACTCACAATTAGGGTTTCTCACTACTAGAAAGTGTGCTTTGAATATATCAAGAATACACTAAAATTTGACACATAATAATATTAAAAAATCACATGTATATAAACTTCATTACCCTAGGTTCATCACTATGTCTATTAGAATTCACCATATAGGGCAAAAGACCTCAAAATGACCATTTACATATGCTTACTCAGAACCGCAAACAAGCTTTAAATCCCAATCATGATCATTTGAATTTTTACACCTTCATAGGAATTTATAATGAATAAAAATACATTAAAATTAACCTATGAGACCTATATAACAACTTCATGTGCATTATATTATATTTAGGTATAATGACTTAATAACATTAGACTTACTAACACACAGAAAAATATCTGAATGATCCAAAACATAGTCATGGAAATAATGACTTAGAACACATATATATTAACTTAAATGGACTTAAATTATGTTTATATTATAATTTATAATCCTCATAATATATTAAAAATATATATATTATAATGTCTAATATCAATATTGGTCTTACAGAGTAATCTCATGGCTTCATTATACACAGACATCATTGTGTTAGACAAGTCAGATTGAGATAAAATTTATGCCATACACAATCTTATTAAAATATTATATCCTTTATAGATATGTGTTATAGGTATTTAAAAATAACTTAGTACAATTTGATCCATACCCAATCCATGGAATCACATCCCTAATCTCATTTCCATTTTTGCTCATTTTTCTCATTGTCTTTCTCACTAGGCCTTTCTAGTGATAGGTCAACTTATATGACTGGTTTATCATATTTAAAGTATGTAAATGTCTCATTACCCACCATTTACATATTATATAATTCTCAATATTCAACCTCCATTCACTTTCATGCTTCGACCTAGTCAACCCTACCTACTACATTAAAAATCTAAGAAACAAGGGGTTTCCTATAGCTTCCAATCACTCTTATAATAGACCAATGCCACCTAGAGTTACCTTGGATAGTTGTCTACATTATCTATTAATAAAACTAGGTCATCCAACTATTTTGAGCCATTTCTATCAAGATCTTCCATATCGGGTCATAGCTAGGCTTAAGACCACCTTAAAGTATTAATGATCATTCATAAATATTAGGCCATAAATATAGAAAATAATACTTATAAACTTGAGATATTATCCTTACATAACTTACATGAACTTATTAGGATCTCATGCAAAGGTTACATGTGCCAATGAGCACAAGAAAATCCTTTTCAGGATTGTAATCCCTCTTTTTGTACACACACAAAACCTCAAAACCACATTTCATGCTTCTTCCTCCAAAATTTGACCTCAGACTTGGTCAACACACTTAAAACAACATTTAATACCTTTTAAAATTCTATCATGAGTGTTATCACCTTGTAAATTGAACTTGACCCCTCATTAGGCCACACTAGGTCTCATTACACATTAGGCCTTGAACTGTCAATCACACTTAAACCTTGAACATAACTTGAAACCACTTGAAGCATACTAGGAAGAAGAAGGTACTAAAAGCTAGAATACAAATTCAAATGAGGACGAAGAATGTCAAGAGAAGAATGAGAAAGAAGGAGTCAGCAAAGAGGAGGAATCTGAAAATAGTAAAGAAGAAACTGAGGAAAATCAGAAAGTGTCAGAGGAAGATATTGTCTAGCATGGCCCTATTTAGGACCCTGCTTTAAGAAACAAAAGGGAAAATATAGTTCAGGATGACAATCAAGAAATGGAATTGGAAATTCAAACTGGAACAAAAGAACAGTATCAAAGGGGCCGAGAGGATCACTTTGAAGAAGGCAGGAACATTCCCAATAAGAATTATGAGGAATGGAGAGAGAAAAGGCAAAAAGATGGAATGCACACACCTATGAGTTGGGTTAATTGCAAAGCAGAGGTTTCTCTCCAACTTGATTCTTGGATGTGTAAGGAGATTAAGGATCTCAAAAGGAAAGTGGAAATTATGGAAGATAACCAGAAAGCTGCATGGAACAAAATTAACAACATGGAAAAATAGATAAGAGATATCCCAGTCAAGCTCAAAGATTACAAGAATAACCTTTGGGAACTCATTAGGGAGAATAGAATGAAAATGGAGGAAGTAACGTCCAACATATGTGCTGCAGCTGCCAATATTGGAAAAAGAGCTAGCGAGGAGACCAAATCTTTGGAGGGGCCTAGCAAAAGGATGAGACAAAGCTCAAGAAAGAAGGCTACACAAGAGGGAGCCAAGTTGGCGACAACTACCACTCAGTATATTGTTGTGAAATGTAGAGAAATTGTGAAAATGATTTTGGAACTGGAAGAATAGTCTGGTTCTTCTTGCTGGTTATGTTTTCTGGTCCTATTCTCTGGTTTCTTTTTGTAACCTTCTATCTATGGTGTAGCCAGATCTATGTTAAATCTGGGTTTTGACCAGTGGTCTCTCTAGTGGTTTCAAGTCCATATAAAACCTGTTTTTGCTACTTCTCTGTAGTAGTTTTTAGGTTCTGCCTGTGGGCGTTGAAGCTTTATCTTTCTTTCCTTGTACTTGGGTTTTGGGATCCCATCAAAACCTATTTTTACATTTATCTAAAACTTGAAACCACTTGAACTACTATTAAAACCTAATAATAATGTAATATAACCTTATACCATTTTCACACACTAAAAATATTCTTCACACAAGCCTCAAACTGATCACCACAACATCCTAACAAGCCTATGCCTTCACACTAGGTCTCTCAAGTACATGACTCATGAACTCAACCTCAATAACATCAAAGATAACTCCAAATGACATCAATGACACTTTAATGACATCAATTATAAATCCATTCATACCTTAGAACACATTATTCATAGGTCATGCATCAAAGGAACATTTTAAAATAAAGAGGGGGCCAAAGGGGAAAAATACAAACCAAAAGAAAAACACAACAAAAACAAACACATAATGAAATCAAACTCACAAATAAAGAAAATATATATAATATATAAACTAACATCTTTTTCTTGATATACTTATAAAATAAAATTGAGGGGATAACCAAGAAATAGTGGTTTAAGAACTACCCCTTTACTAGAAGTTATTAGTCTTACCCTCGAGTTAGCCTATTTGGTACAGGTCAATCTAGAGGGGATCAAATTTTGAATGTTAGCCTTTATTTTTATGGACCTTTTCCCACATTAAGACCAAGTATAAGGTTTTGAGGTTTTTTATATTTTACCTCTTATCAAAACACTTCTTGATTGTATCTTAATGTTTGCTAAAGCTCAACATAGCTTCATCATGGGCTTCCTCTAATTGATCAAGTCCAAGAGTCTAAAATTCACTTTGTCATTAAGTTCCATGAATTTTTGAATGAAATTATAAGTTGGCATATTTAAGGTGTATAACATGATAGGATTCAATATATATACTATAAATAAAGGAGATATTTTTAGGGCTTGTTTATCCTAGTGCATTCTACCCATAAGGTGAACTTTAGAAATTAGTGTCATTCCTAGATCTTCTCCCTAGTTGATTTCTTAATGACATTGATCAAGTTTTGGTTAATAGACTATGCTAGTTTATTCCCTTATGGGTATTTATTAGATGAGATATTCAACATGACCCTATTATCATAGGCCCAATTTATGAATTCTATGGATTGAAAGGTGGGGTCATTATCTCATACTAAAGAAATGGAAACCCCAAAATGGGTGTTTATAGCATTCTCAAGGAACTAGATGACTTTGATGACAGTGATCCTTTTGGTTTCAACTACCTCAAACCATATATTGTAGTATTTTATTCATATAATGATGAATTTATGACTAGATGATGAATTAGGTTTAATCATCCTTACAAAATCTAATCCCCATTATGTGAACGATGTAGACTATACATTAGGTTATAGTGGAATTGAGGTATGTGTTTGTCTTTTATAAAAAATTTGGCATTGATGAAAGAAAAAAAAATGAGTGTGAACAAATTTGAATAGTGTGGGACAATAATAACCTTCCTGGAGAACTTGGTGAGCCATTACTTTTGCTATGATATGTTTGGATCCTAATTTTTCATGGAAATTTACCATTATCTCTTTGGCCTCTTCTTGTGATACACACTAGAGGTAGATCATTTCATGGTTTATTTTAAATACTACCTTATTTATAATATATTTCATGAACTTAAATTAAAGGGTTCTTCTCTATGTGTTGTTGAGTCCTTGGGTGCATTTTCATAAATTAGAAAGTGCATGATTGTGGCATACCAATATGATTATAGTACCATTTGTTGGTCCACCTAGTGTGCCATGATTCTTAGGTATATCTCTATAATTATTTGAATAATAAATTATCCTCTAACTATTTTTGTTGGATTGATTTCCAAGTGATACTCTTGTAATTTTTTCATCCATTTGCATCTCCTTTCACCTAGCTCATTCTATCCTAGCATTTGCTTTATGACTGGGTCTAGGACAATGGTATGTACTCTATTATAGAGGATGTAATGTTTGAATTTATTCACTAAATTGATTAAGGCATAATCATTCTTGTCTAGGGTAAATTACCTAAGCTCAACATATATAATATTAGTGATCATAAAATCTAAAGGGAATTCTTTTCCTTCCATCATTTGGGTGAGGCAAGCAATAATGGTGTGCTCTAAAGAGAAAGGATCTACATAGAAGTCATGCATATAGTATAAGATGACGAGGACCGAGGATTTCATGATTTTGTATTTAATATCTTGGGAAGCTTTCTTTTATTTCATGTGCCACTCCAATTTAGCATCCTATTTTAATATTTCATTCAAGGGATTCACTATTTCAAAAATATTAAAAATAATCTTACATACAAAGTTGATTTTCCCAAATAAATATTTTAGTACCTTCTTAATATTAGATAAACAAAGTTTAAAAATTACATCCACCCTTTTGGGGTCAATATAAATACATTTTTTATGACAGTGTGACTGAGAAGCTTATCTTCGGTGTACATTAAACATGCTCTTCTTTTGGTTTAAAGAAATTTCATACCTTATGCATATTTTAAATACACTTTCCAAGTGGTGCACATGATTTGACCTATATTTTGAAAACATAGTCAGGTCATCCATATATATTATTATGTATTTACCTATCAAGCCCTCAAAACCTAAGTCTATTTCCCTTTGAAAAGTGGCATCAATGTTGATTAGCCTAAAAAGCATATGTTTATAAACAAATGTGCCCCACTTGGTGGTGAAATTAATCTTAGTTATATCTCTATATTTGACCAAGACCTATTTATCACATGAGAAGCCATCTAATAAGGACATCATCTAAGACTTGATCATCATTTAGATCACCTTGTCTAGTGAGTAGAATGGGTAGTTATTTTTATCTAATGTCTAATTTAAGTTCTAAAAGTCCACACACATGCATATTTCTCCATTTTTATTTCACATAGAGCCGACGTTAGCCACACAAGTAGAGTGGAAAATTAAGAAAATTATCCTTGCATATTGTAATTTATAGATTTTCATGTGAATCAAGGGCTCTACGATTGGGTTTACTGGCCTCTACCTTTATCTAAAGCTTTTTGAATGGGGTTTAAGGGGATAGTATGAGTAATTAATCTCAAGTTAAAGACCTTAATATCTTTATAGTCCCAATAAATTATGTCCTTATATCTCTACAATAACTTTCATAACTTCTCCAATTCATGATCCATCAAATCTAGAACCACATTAACCATTTAGGGATTCTTCACAGGGTTGATATTAATGATTAAACACTTTTGGTCTTCAAAATTGGGGGTTTTAGCCTAAAAGGTTGATTATAACACATAAAACACTCTTTCTAGAGAAATCAACCCATTTAGGATCTAGTTTCCATGAATATTCAAGATCCCATCCTTATCCAACTCATTCTCAGGGTTTTCTATGTACTTTTTATCTATGATTTAGGCCTCAAACATCCCCTCATTATTGAGGAACTAGATGATCTTTTGGTCATATTCAAAGACCTTAAAGTTAGTGACATTATCCAAGATATAAGGATAGGGTATGAGTTATATAGATCAATTTTATAAATTAGTATCATCGAGAGGGGTTAGGTTTGCCACCACTAATGCTAGTGATTCTACTACTTGATTTTGTTCTCAGTGAATAGGGATGATATTGAATGCATTGAAAATTTCAATTATGTCCCAATCTAAGTGATCATACCTTATGATGTGTGATAATTTGTATTGAAACTTAATTTTGATCAAATTGACCACCAATTAAAGTCACCAAATACTCGTAGTTCATTTTCCTTGTGTCTTAATATAAATTACAATCCCATTATTATAGCTTCATACTCTATCAAGTTATTCATGTAAGGAAATTTTAGCCTATATGATGCTATATGTTTTCTCCCTAAGGGGTATATAATTAGAACACCAGCTTCACTATTATATTTGGAGTGAGCTCCATCTATATAGAGAGACCACAAGTTGAATAACCTTGAGTTATGATTGGATGCATTTTTTTGAGGCTTGGTGCTTAACATGTAGATGCCTAGGTCTAAGAAAAGTATGTTTATTTTCTCATTAATGGAATTGACTTCGGTGATCATATTCTTCATGTATGGTTCATTATCTACTCTTTTTTTTTTTCTACTCTTCTCCATGGCAGCGACATATCATATAATTTTTTGGCCATATACCCATTTAGGGATTTAGACCAATCTCTACTCAGGTGCATGGGATATCAACCATTTGAATGTTTATAAAGTGTTAAATCTTAGGCTTGGTTTCTAATTAGATGTGGATGTTTATAAACTCACCTATATCTTTCACCTCTGACTTATCTAATTAGACCACTACTTTGCCTAATTTTATGGGTAATAGACCAAGTTTCTCACATATGCCTATTGGAATCACATTGGCTAAGGCTCTTAAATCTACTAAGTATTTATGAATATTATTTACAAACAACTAAATGGTTAAAATTAATGGGGGGACCTCCATATTATTCTTGTGAATGAGCACATTGGTGTGTGCTCCTCTCAATTTTGGCTGGGTTTGTGGGGTCATATTTTGATTCAAAGACTTCAACAAGAGATCACATTGTTCTATGATTTGAGTAAGATCATGAAGGTAATGTTGTTTTTGATCTTCTTCATATCCTCAACTATATAATAACCTCCCTTATTTTAACTGGTGTGCTTTCCATAGGTGCATTAGGATCTTGAGGTACTGGAAGTAGAGGATCATTCCTAATGTTTTGGTCTAGTGGGGTTACACCATTATTTAAGGGTGTTGGGGTGGCAAGTGGTTATTGTTTTTTCATACTCCTAAGGGCATAGTTATTCCTTTGGAATATCTAAAATGATTTCACCTCAATAATACATTCCTCTACCTCATTTTCTTCTGAGTTAGGGAAATTTAAGGTTTCCAACACCATGGTAGTACTAGGGGATTTAACTAAGAGGATTATGGATGATTGGGGACCACCTCATATTCTTCCATCATATTTTGGAAGATATCAAAAGCATAAACGAGTTGCATGTAATCCATTTCCCCATGTGTCCATGTTATGTACTTGAAACAAATTAGTTAAGGATATATCTAAGATATTAATCTTGAGAATATTATTGGGTTAAGGTTCTTGGGGGTTGTGAGATAACTCATGTTTGGTCTTTGATATGTGTAGTTTTTGTTGGAGATTTTAGCATTATAATTACTCATCTATCTTTTTATCCCTAGGAATTCATTACTAAGTTTTTACACCATCCCTTGAATGGCATCTAGCTTATTTTTAGTGGACTCTTGAGGAGTGGCCTAGGTTAGTCACTGTTAACATCACTTGATGTTGAGTCTAGTAAATTAGATATTGGAACCTTAGGTTCATAAAACCCAATTATTGGTTTGAAGTGGGATGACCCAATATGAGTTGATGCATTATGAGGAGCATCTAAGGAATAGGTGCATCTTGATTAATGTTAAGTAAGAAGTTCAACACACACATCTATGGTAGCATACCATGAGTGGGGGTTATTGTGTGACCTTGGGGTTTTAACTATCTATCCACTTTGATATCCCTTGTATAATATAATAATAGGTTAGTTATAGATTCATCCCTTATTGGGAATATGGTTGTCCAAATTTATAGTGAATTCATAAACATTTCAAGTTCTATTTGAGGGTTGAGTTGATAAAGTATGATTACTTAGTTATACATCTTTTAAAACTAGAATTGAAGTTTTTAATGGTATCATTGGGTTCCCTTTTGATGCAATAAATTTTTTGGTATAGGACATTAGGGTTTATCACTTGGCCAAATTAGGTGAGGAAACTAGAACTAAAATCATCCCAACTCAGGATAGAGTCTTTAGGAAGGCTTAAGAACCAATCATAAGTAATGCCCATCAAGGTAAAGGGGAAAAGCCTACATGCCACATCCTAATTTTATATATTTAGAAGCCTTAGTGTGGTCTTTTAGGATGTTTTATGTTGCTTTGTGGTCCATCCCATGCTAAGGTTGAAATAATAAAGATACCTTTTAGGGTTCCTAGGTAAATCATGGATGACTCCTAGGATGTTAATGGTTGAACCAGCTAATCAGGCCATCTTGGGATACATTGAAGGGATAAACTGATAGGAATTAGGTTAGGTCTAGTTTTATTGGACCAATTTTTTTATTTAAAAGTAGGGAAAATTACCAATCTACCTCAGTAGGACCTAGCCCTGGTAATAGGTGAACTAGTCTCTAGGATACTTCATAATAAAATAGTAATTACCAAATTATTACCAATAAACCAAACCCGATCATATTCATAATATAAAAATTAATAACAAATATGAAGTATTTTTTAATCCTTCCTTCTAGTGCCAATTTTTTTTCACTTCAATTTTCTCCTTCTCATGATATGCCCATAAAATTGGGAATTACTTGAAAATGAGAAGGTAGGGAGAACTATAGACTTTCATCTATTTTAAGAATTTTCTAGGATTAGACCAAGGCATGGATATAGGTATTGGACTTCACAAATAGAGTTTGAATAGTTTCCAATATATTCATTATCACCACTCAAGGTTTAAAACAGTGTTATTATACAAAGGTTAAATATTGTCATGAATATTTGAGTGTTAGTCTTATCCTTTCTAAACATAAGGGGAAAGGGTAATTCAATTCCATAAAATAAACACAAAATAGAGGGAAGGGTAAAGAGAAGAAGGGAAGCCTTCAGGTCTAAAATTAACTTAATGTGTTGGTCATTAAACTAAGTGACTCTGCCATAGTTATACCATTGTAGACCGAGTTTCACTAGAGTTATACCTCCAAGAACATATAGTGGGAGGAGTCTACAATCATCAAGAGTATGCCTTCAGTGCGATTTCTCACTAATGATGAGTGCTAGTGGTCTATTATCAAAAACACATAAATGCCATATGATAATTTGTAGCTTGGCATATAAATTATCAACACTAATGAATGGGAAATGAAAGAGCCTACATAGAGATTATAATATCTAAGCACATCATAGCCATGGCATACATAAAACAATAAAGTGTTAATTCAATTAACCTAGCATTTTTTTTATTTAAACATGGAGGTGAAAGAAAATTGAAACTTAAAAGAGACCCTCTTGTAAAAAAAAGATATTATATTCATTAAAAGAGAAAATGTTCTTATAATAATCGATTTGGGCTGATTTTATGGTCTAAAGTGATGAAAGAAATGTAGGTGAAATCCTAGTAGTAATCTAACAACACTTTCAAGAAATTTTAGTCAACCCTTATAATACAATAAGGATATTCCTTAAATATATAAGGGTTGGGGATCACTTCCAAAAATCATGAGGATCCCATTCTAGGCCATGATGGCCACTCATTACATTTATAACTTTATTTAAAATTTTAAACAAAATAATCCCTATAAACCCATAATAAATTTGTGGAGGACCACTAGTTAACATGAGGAGGTGGTTGAGAGAGATTGAATCCTAACTATTTTAAATGGGTTCTCCTTACTTCCAAAATAGATACCACAAGTTCAAACTCCTTATCCAACTTGGTTAAGTTCATCAAGGGATCCCTAAATATTAACTCATCCTGAGCTTCTAGTCTCTGAGATATTTGGAAGGTTACTTCCATTGATGTTTGGATTTTAGAGACCTAGTTGATACTCATTATGGACTGAGATGATAGGTCAAGAACTACCCAAACACCTTCCTAATTCTCTTTTACAACTTTCTCCCTCATAACCTAGTTGAATTGACCAAGGTGGACTCTAAATTACCCTTAGTTGAGTAATGTTCCATCTGAGTGGGATAGCATGGAGATATTACCCTCATTGAAATATGCCAATATCTTCTTCTTTCCCTCTTCTAAGGGTCATATTATAGTGTGGGATAAGGCCAACCACTCCACTATTATATCTTTCATATTCCTAGCATATGTTTGGTATAACCCCAACTCTAAGGTTGGCATGATTTCAAGATCTATGAACATTCCCTTATAGACTACCACCTATAGCTTCTAGTATTTCCCATCGATCTATGTAATCCTCTCCATATAGACCTAAGTTTACTTTATAATTGTGATGGTCTTGGCCCAAGTATCCACTAATTTCCTAAGGATTGACCTACCTAATTATTCCATCTATGAATTTACAATGCTCTTCATATTGGATTCAAGATTCTAGACTTGGATTTACATGTCCTTAAGGAGCTTCTCATACATGTCATGGGTAGCATGGAGAATGGACAATGGGTCCTCAACCCTCTTATTCTCCCTAGTGGAATTCCTCACCTTCATGAGGGAGAAAAAATCTTGATGGGTCTACCATATCATCAAGTTCCCCTCTTAGACAACCTCTATGTGAGTATCCTCTTCATGCTCTAATAGGCTTGGTCAAAACTCCATTGTATGTCTAGTTCACCTTAAATAGCCATCTATGGTCCTTTTGACCTTGGTACCATCCCTTGGGTTAATGGAAGTGTAATAATTATGGAAAAATTGTGGTGAAGGGTAGAAGATGAGGTGGAGGGGATATGGAGGAAGTAAAAGGAGTGAAATAGGAAAGGAGTGGAGGTGGAGGGGGCATGGGAGCGAAAGGAGGGAGAATGTAAGGGGAGGCCCATGGGAACATTTGTGATCACCACTATTCCTATGTTAGGTTCACCTAAGGTGGAATTACCCCCAAGAATAGGTCATGGAATAAAAGAGAAGATATGCTCTTGTTAAAGGCAAGTCTCATGAGGCCTTGGGTAAGAGAGAGGGGGCCAAAGAGCTAAACTTTTAAATACTACTATAGGGGCTAGAGGAGTCTCTATAAAACTAGAAGTGATGTCATGCATCAATTTTCTATGGGATCTATTCTTTGAAGGAATAATCATGGATAGAGGATATTTGCATTATGTAGATAATGACATTATTATCATAGGTATATCTAGATAAGAATTCAATAGGTATTTAACCTTGCCTATTTTAGATGTTACATATGATTCGTATATTTTAGTTACATGGAAAATGTCTAACCATCTAGAATGATTTATTTCAAAATGGTTGTTACCCAAGGAGAAGTTTACCTTGAAATAACATGCCAATAACCTTATCCCCATTACTAGATTTATAATGGGAATCCACATATGGATTTCACTACCGAACAATATCTTTATCCATGATAGAATATACTTCATGCACTTATAATGAGCTCCCCTTATATACCTTTTGAATACCTTGGAGTGTACCTATGCATTTGGGGGAATAATTAGTGCATACCTCCAATATTAGATTTTTTAAAAGGATAAGTAGACACTAGGTGGTAATTTCTATACGATGTCCTATTTACTGAATGCATTCATGGGCATTGTGTATAGACATAATAGACTCTTGTAGGAGACCAACATTGAAGTCATTAAAAATAAGATTTATGACTAGTAGATCTTTTTGCATAAATATTCATATGCAAGGAACATAATCAATATTTTTGAGGACCTTTATCTTAAAGTGGCTATCTATGATGAGCCATTTCTAAGAATTTATAAAAGCATATCCCATTAACTAGCCAATAGTATTGGGGATTACTAGCTATATCTTGATTATACAATAATCAGGGTGGTAGTTCATAAGGTAGATCATATTCAAATTTTAAAATTAATTACAAATAAGGTATCTAATTAAGAAATCACATACCAAATTTGGAATAGCATAAACAAAGAGACAATGAAAAATAAGAAGGCCACCTTATATCGATCTCATGTCACCTTTGGGATAATGTAGTACACAATTCATAGATAGTTTGGAGAGATTGATAATGACAAGAAGGCTTATGAATTACCCACCTTTCCTCATATAAATTTGGACCCTAATAGAAAGGTCTAAGAGAAAATTCACACTAGGCCTTGAGTACAAGTATGAGATGATTGATCATGAATTTTGTTTATTGAATGTCAAATATGAAGATGAGGTCAAGGAAAGGGACACAATTATAGTGATAAGTGAGTAATTTATGAGAGTGATCCAATACAAACCATCTTTGACACTCAATGGAGTAGTGTTCATAATTTCACCTCCTGGAGGAAGGAGATTCTTAGATTTCTGAAGTAGGAGATAATCATAATAACTAGAAGGAGAAGGGGATGATCTACAACAAGCTCAAATCCTACCTCAAGACCAACATAAGTTGGTATCTAAGGCACCATTTAGTGGAGATGAAAATTAAGAACAAGAAGAGGAAGACCAAGATGAGGAGGAATAATTGCCTACCTCAACACAAGAACAAACACAAATTATCTTAGTTTAACCTCCAATGGTTTAATTTATTAAAGTCAACTAAAATTGACCTGAGGAGATAACTAAATTTAGAGGTAGTATGTAAATGGAAGCAAAAGTTTAAGTAGGGATTATATGCTTGGATTCCTTAGATGAAGAGGAAACACTCGCTACTTCAACCTCAATGCCAATCACTATTCCCTATTCTCTTCCATCACAATCCATAAGTACAAAAATAGGGAGAACAAATAAGACATGTTAAAGGAAGTAAAGGATATACCGTAGACCCTTCCCACCTAGGAAGTGGATGTGGAGGAGTTTTAATAGGAAAAGGGTCTTATCTTACAATCACTCAAGGATAAATCACCCATTATAGGTTACTCATCTAGCAAGGGACCCTTGTTCATAGCTCCTTTGATTTTCTCCCCTTTAATGCCTTCATTATAAGTTTTAATCACCCTTAGACTTATGGTCTCCAAATTCATTCCCCATTAGATAGTTTCTTTAGGTCTCATATTCTTATACCCATTCATGAGTCTTCTTACCACCACTACTCTTGTTTCACATTCCACTACTATAGATTTTATCCCTATGGTTTTCATCTTTTCCATTTCCCTTCCATTGACATCCACTCCATCAACATTAGTTCTATCCATTCCTTTCATTTCTCTATCAATCACTCTAGTTTCATCCCCTTCTTCTTAGTTAGGCACATCCTTTCCTTCTTTCAATCCCACCATAGTAAACATAGTGGTAATGACTAAAAGGTCACCTAGGAGGTAGACAATCTATATGGTTCATCTAATGCCATAGTATGGAAACA
The DNA here is from genome assembly GCA_037957365.1 of Torreya grandis. Lineage (NCBI taxonomy): Eukaryota > Viridiplantae > Streptophyta > Pinopsida > Cupressales > Taxaceae > Torreya > Torreya grandis. The sequence goes on from JARHVA010003292.1 coordinate 620,529, forward strand.
TATATTGGTTAAATATTATTTGGCATGCAATTCCTAATCCTCCCATATCCACTAGGCAAGAACCTAAATAGCATGCTCAAGTGGAATCATTACCCTCTAATCCCTCAAAACTCCCTCTTCTATATTAGTCTAAGAAACTAGGAGCCTTGACATCTAAGAGGCCTAATCTGAAGATAATAGAATTGCCAACTATGAGGTCCTTATTTGACAAAAGCCACTAGATTAGTATAGAGGGTGAGAAAGAGGGAAATGTAATATAATGTAGGTAAGAGTGTAATCATGGAGGAGAGGTAAGAATTATACTCCCTGAGTAAAAGATAAAACAAGAAAAAGGGTCAAACCCCTTATATAGAGTACTTGAAATCATATATGAATACCCACATAAAATTTATCATGGCTATACATCAAGGAATTGAAATGGCTAGGTAGGAGCTTGAATAAGATTTGGAAACACTTAGAGAGAAACAACAAGTAATTCAAGTTCCTCATGTCATCAAGAAATATGTACCAGATGTTGTCCTTAGATTATATGAAATACTTAATTCCATTCATTTTTTGAGCATAAACTTGGCTCCACATATAAATAAAATAACCCAATTGTTTAAAATCCATAAGGATGATGACAACAATCTAAAATTCCTAGTGTTATATACACCTAATAAGGATTTCAGCCATCTAGATTTGATAACTCCATTAGAAGCCTCAAATTCTATAAACTTAGCATTACTAAAAATGCAAGAGGCCAAAGACTAGGTTCCATCTTTAATGGCATTACTTAATAAATTGATTGAATAGGAGAAAGAGGCTAAACATATTTTATCAAGACTAGAACTGGCTACTATTCAAGATAATCAAAGAAGGCTAGTGACTAGATTTGCATTCAAACAAATGATCAAATAAGACTTAAATAGTTTCAAACATAGACTACAAGGTTTGAATATGAAAAACATAGAGGATAATTTAAATGTAACAAGGAAGAAAGCCATATAAGTGAAGGTATTTAGGGTTGGCTTCAAACCAACCAAGGTGAAGCATAATAAATTAATGGGCAAGACTAGTAGGGTAACTAGACTATCTCCCATAGATATGGGTTTAATCAAATTCCAACATGCTAAATCCTATACACACTACCAGGATTTAGATTGAAAGAATAAAGTTTCTTAACAAGCTCAACTTGCTAGTTCTTCTATGTCAACTCCACCAACTCTATGAACAATGATAATAGCTACCACATCGATGCCACCTTACGATACCATCCCCATGATGACTATAATTCAAATACCTGGTGTATCTTTAAGTTCACTTCCAATTACTATGATTTCAACTACTACTAGTTCTACTATAGTTCCCATCACAATTTTGAGATAGGTTAAGTAGGAATCAATTTAGATTGGCTAATTTTGCACATTTTGCATGTGCTCGACATAATCAAATAGTAATGTCTTAGTTATCTTTATATATTATAATTAAATAATTTTTTAGTAGCATTCATATATTACATGGCTAGGCTATTTTTAATATATCATAATGTAACTAATACTTATTTTATGGTCTATCGACATATAAACAAAAAAATTTAATCTTGGAGAATGAGGTGACCCCTTCCCCAAGTTTTTATATATGAATTATAACCCTCTTTCAAAAGGTCAAAGTTTTTAAATGAAATTTTCATGCAACTATGTTTATTATGTATTCTTCCCTTTCTATGTTCATGAATTTTAAGTTTCTCTAGTTTCTAATTGATTCAATATTTCTATTGTGTGCCTTTCTTTTTTCCTTACCCTTCCCTCTTTTTGAAGTTTCTTTGAGATATACCAACCATAGATTAGTCTTTTACCCATTTAAATCACATAGTGATTCCCCTTTTTTAATTAGAAACCACACTTTTACCCATAAACTCGGTTGAATAACCCATAGGCTTATCTTGTTATTCCACCACTCGATTGTTCTAACCACACATATACAACTCATACCCCAGAATGGAACTTAGTTCCATAAAGATATAAAAAAATTAGAGGTTACCTTATTTAAAACTCTCTAAGGTATGCATAAAACCCACATCAATATAAGATAAAAATTTGGCATTAAAAGGAGGGCACACTTGTTTTATTTCCCAATGAGGAGGCAACCCATCATTATGAAGACACCCAAGAGGTTAACAAGGTCTAGGGCTCAATATAGTCTTTTAGTTTCACCATTATCACACTCTATAAGGCCTAGACCAATACCTATCATATTTGAGGTACATATAGCCTGAACACCTTCCCCTTTAAGGAACATCCCATCTATCAATATTCCTATGGACCAACCTTGGTTAATCAAATCTATTATTACTATCCCTGGGGACCAACATGATTTACCTAAGAATCCAGAAAAGTATCTACCTACTTTCTCCCTAATAAGAGGGAGGATGGGATAAAATTATATAAAATATTTCAATTCATACTTGATATTAATGAATATTTTTCATGAGGATGTTACTTTTAGACTATTTCCTTTTACTTTAAAAGATTCTTCTTATGATTGGTTTCTTAATTTGCAGTAAAATTCCATCACCTCATAGGAGGAGTGTTAAGGTACTTACATAATTTGGATAGGTAACTAATCCATGTTTGGTATATCAACTCTTTACCAGAATGATAAGGGATCCTAACAAGTCCATTTGATCCTTTAATGTAATATTATAGAAGATGCACATAGCCAAATGTTACATATAATCATGATGAGAATCTCATGCTCAAAATATACAAGAATGCCTTGAATCCTATCACTGTCATGTTTTTCTAAAGAGATGTTACTACCATTATCCTAGATTTGGCATTCTAAGAAGCTATCAATATTGACAAGAAACTCAATCCATAAATTAACCCACATAATCTAGGACATTAGACATTCAACAATAGAATTCCATCCTTGAATACAATTCCCTGTGCAAACTAGAATGTTCCTATATTCAATCAAAATTAGATATATAATTTATCACCCATGATGTATCAAATAATGAATTAGAACTATGATTTATTGATTAATCATATATAAAGAAATAATCATTAGTAGAATCAACATCAAAATAATACCAATGCATCGATCGCTCTAGGTTTGGATTCTAACAAAGCCAAATTGGATTCTATACAAAGGATGGTTTAAAAACCAAGCAATGACTTTTTAAATATGCAAAAGAAGATGGTAAATACCAATACTTAGAATGAAAATCAAAATTATACCTTTATAAGATACAATAGACCTTTCAATAGGCCTACTAATAATGTATACCAACAACAATCCAATAAGCTACCAAAGATTAACATTATGAAAATGGCTTTACCAAATTGGTGTAGTGTCCACAATATGTCTCATCATGGAGAGATAGATTGTATAGAATTATATACAACCTTCAAAATATTCTAGAGGGAAATGATAAAAAAAGATCAAATAATGAATCCTTGGGATTTGCCTCATGACTTTGGACCTTCCAGTTCATCTATGGTATTTGAGACTTTTGATTCTCCCTTACCTAGTTAAGATAACAATGACATAGAAGATAATTCTGATGAAGTGCAAGAATTCTAGTAGTTCAACAAGAATAATTATAATTTGAGGAGTAGATAGTTGTTTAATACTTCAAGTCCTCCTAATAATATCATTATCCCTCAAAATCCCAAGGTTGATAACAATCTTCCTCCCCCTAAAGGGAATTCAACCTTAGTAAAAATAGGAACAAAATAAAGGAAGATACAATATTATTGAGGATATGAATAAAATAAAAGCCAACATTACTCTCTAGTAACTAGCATAGATCACAGAGTAGAAGGAACTCTTATGAAATTCTATCAAAGTCAAATTATTTGTATAAAAACTAAGATAGATAACATAAATGCCATATACAAAATTAAGATAGAAGTTCCCCTTTTCTTGATGACTTTTCATTCTAATAAGATCAAATAGTTGGAATATTAATATCATACCATGGAAACCAAATACATAATACTAAACTAACAACCTTTCATATGTAATAAATTCTCATGCATGGGGAAAAAATAAAATTATAATTACCACTTCAACAAAACTAATTTTCCATTATAAGATCGATAATTAGCTCTAATACCAAATGAAAGAATATAACTCTATTTTTATTATTTATCAAGGAGAATAAGTACATATATAGGATTCACATCCCCTAATAATGTGGGATTAGTTATCATATTATCCTTGATTCAAGGGGATCAGTTATGACAACTTATCACACAATTACCCATACACATGTACAAACTAACACATAATAAGAATATTTGTAACAACCATCAACTTCATAATATCCAATTTCAATAGATTTATATATGAACCCTTGGGTTCAAAAAATAATTGGTATTCATAGTCCTATAGATAAGAATATGTAGATGCAAAAAATTGCATCACTTAGTTTTTCAATGCCCCATGATTTTAGACATCAACATCTCTAGTCCAAATGATGTATAGGTTCTTTAGCTACTCCATGCATAATTTTATCCAAGGTTTTCTTCCCAAAGCTTATATTCCTTTTAATCACATATGTTGTAATTGATGCATGAAAATGTGTTTGTAGCTCATATAAAAACACCACATATAGTGTATCATGTAGGCTATCCTCCACCCATTATTTTAGCTCTCAATTACCATGGGTGGGATGGCTCATCACAAATTTTTCATCCACCTAATCCAACCAATACTCTATATTCTCTAGTGAGCTATAATATATCATCCCTACTCACATTTTCATTGAAAAAATCAATGATTTATAACAATATAACTAAAATTTTGGATTTTTTAATCCACATGCACATAATCATGTGCCCCATGGACATATCCCAACACTAAATCTACCCACATCCACATATAATGAAATATAACCTTATATGATCATTAAATACATATAGAGATACTGAGGTGCATTAGGTTTAGTTATAAATAATGAATTAGTTCATTTTCATTGCATGTGCTCTTGTGTATAAGAGGATACTTGAAAATATTTTGTATTAATTATCAATGAATGGAAATAATTATGCATAAAATTAAAAATAATATAATAACTTTGTTTGACGTAAGTAATTATCTTATAAATGGAAAAACATTAACTATAATAAAAAATTCTCTAAATGGAAACAATAGTATGAAAAATAATGACAAAATCTCATGGATACAAGTTCCACAATATCATTAATGGCATTAATGTCAATTATACAATTTTTATCTCTAATTTGGTAACATTTTCCCTTTGTACAAAATATCTCTTCTAACAAACCATTTTACTATATTTTATATCCTTTCAAAGGATCTAACTATCATGAGGTCACTTCTAATAACTTTGCATGACTTCTAGCTCAATTATTTCCAATTGGTAGTTAAAGCAATGTCTTATTTGCCACACTAGGTTTGAGATAGCTCACAAAGTATAGTCTAAGTTTATAGGCTCCTATTCACCCTCACTATCATATCTCAACTACCTATCAAAGAATATTTATAGGTATTTACTTCCATAATTTTATTCTTGATAATCCTGTTTCCTTGTACTAAACTAAAACTTTCAATAAGATCAGTAAGTAATTACTCTTGTTAATCACCTCCCATTAATCACATTGACTTATATTAGACTAACACTAATAGATTCTAAGTTTTCACGTCACTTATTTGTGTGGAATGGGTGGTTGATTATTATTAACCTTCTAATGCACTACTTTTCCTACATACCCTTTTAGTTATGCATGTTGATGTCCTTGTGTACTAGCCAAAAATTTATAAATCCCTACACTTACCTATCAAAATATAGGTTCAATGGTTTATCATATCCCATTTTTCAAATGTATTATATAAATATTTATTATTGATATGGAATGACACATAAAATTATCTAGTCAAACTCTAAAATATTTTAAGAACTACTTATATGACTATTTCCCTATGTCAAACAAAATGAATGTTTAGTTAAATGTGTTTCCTTATATCATGCAATTTTGGACTAACAAGGAATATGTGTGTTTATGTATTTGATTGTGATATTGATCGACTATTGGATATAATGTTTATGACAATGATTTGTGTAGGTTTAATCAAATATGGTATAAATTCTAAGAGGATATATTAAATCATTTTGAAGCAATCACATAATGTTAATATCTACATTAAGTTGATTTATTATCATGTTGTACAAATATGTTTAATACATTTTTATTTGATTAACAACTTGACAGGTTCTATTGAGTGTGAAATTGTATCATAGGTGATGTAGTCACCAAGGGTCAAATTTCCCAATGGAAATATGTTAACCCAAGTAGCCTACCTCTTATCTCTCCATAGAACCAATCAAAGTGTTGTATGAAAACTATAATATTTTATTAATTGAGAAACATAATACATGTAGCTACTAAGAACTACATCAAAACCTTAGTTAGCTTACAATGGTGTTACATTAGGTAATATATAACCACTATATATTTCAAAGTCTACTTAAAGACACTTGTTTAGATTTATCTTTCATTAATACTCTTCTAGATTTTAGCAAAGTCTTTGTGCTCTATCATGTAACCTATTTTTTCTCTATTTTGTCAACCTTTTATTTATAACCCTTATTTGGAGGGTCTACAATATTATCTCTTTCCTTTAATAGAACTAACTTAATAAATGTGGTTGGTGGCTAAAATTCAAATTTGAATTACCCACCAATGTTTTAAACTAATAGTCTTGTGTATTTATTATTTCTCCCACCTGTAGTTTGAATTAAAAATTTGGTGGTCCATCCTACTGTGGCATCTTCATCACTTTTTCTTGTTTAATGAGCTTGACCACTCTTACATGCTATCCCCCTTGGTATTATGAAAATTCTTTTCTTTATGTACTCATGGGCCACTATCCTTTGCTAGGTGATCTTTGTCTACTTTGTCTTCAAATTGATGCAAAAAAATTTCTTTCCAAATGCTCTTGCATCAAACTCCCTAGGTAACTAAAATAGAAGATTTGGATCATAATTCAATTTTTGTGACATCATTTCTCTATTAACCTATTTATACAAGGTCTAACCTAGTATCATCTTATACTATTGGTTCTTCCATTTTACCAAATAGTTTTTTACTCCTTTACACATGTGCACTTCATGACCTTGGAGTTTAATATGAACTCTATTTCCTTCCTTTCCTTATCACATAGCTATTCATTCCAATCTAGGACTTATGCATTATTATATATCCCTTAATTTTCCATTTACACCTAATGAAAATATATAAATCTAACACATTGAAGATAGGCAATATATCCATTCCATCTAGTAGTTTTATCTCATATGTATTAGGCAAAAAAAATCACAGAACTTTTCATGGTCCTATCTTCTTCAACTTTAAGTTGTTATAGGTTCCTCATAAAAATCCCTCCTTACGTAAATGTGTGAACATTAAGTTTACTAAAATGAATTATTTTCCCATTCACTTATAATATATATTCTCCTTGTAATTTTGGCTAGTATATTCTAGTCTATGCTTTAAATTTTCATGCATATTTTTCATGTATTTAACATAGTCTTCTACTTATGAACTTATTTAAGGTAACTCATCCATCAACCTTAAATAAATGACCCCTATTAGGTTTAATCTTTAAACAACTTATAAAATCATCTTTCGAGTGATTTAGTTCATAAATTTGTCATATAAAAACTTGTCTTGAGTTAGTATCATGTCCCATTATTGATTTGTCACCTACAATACATCTCAACAAATCTTTGAGGCTCCTATTAATGAACTTTTTTTCCAATTAGTTTTCTGATGATATGTTGAACTATAGTTCAACTTGGTTCATAACTTCTTACATAATTTGTGCTATAAATGGCCTATAAACTTATTATCCCTATCATACACTATGTTGTATGGTAGTCGATGTAGGCTCACTAATTATATATAAATCAAGTTGGTTATGTTCATCACATTTTTTGTGTTCTTGCACATAATGAAGTCGGACATATTCTAAAATTGATCTACTAGAAAAAAATGGAATCATTTCTCATTTGTGTTTTAATAAATCCAAGTATGAATTCAATGTTTATGTCATCCCATGGCTTCTTCATAGTTTTCAATGGTTCAAAAAACCCATGTTCTAGATTCTTCCCTTTTCCAAGTGGAAAACTCTACACCTCTATACATATGTGCACATGTTTGCATTCATCCTAGGCTAGTAAGAATTTTATGCTAATAGAAATAATGTCTTATCACCTCTAAAGGGTTAAGATAATCATCCACTATGTTTCTCCTTGAATAGGTTCACATGCATTGATCCTCTTGGGATACATAGTTTTGCACCCTAAAATAACATTCCATCTTGGATCAAATAGTCTAACCATGACATATGGTCTATGTTGGTTAGATTAAAGCATGATTTACATGAATTCCAAAAATCATCATAATTGGCATATAATTCCTTTATTTACTTAAATCTTATTACTTCAACCCTCATTTATTACATCATAATTGATATTCTACTCACCACATCAAATACTTGATTCAACTTCCCACTTTTGTACTTCAACATGAATGTGTAGCTCTGCACATATTCCACCCATTTCATATGCCTCGATTTTAACTTACCTTGTCTATATATAAATTATATTTATTGGTGGTATATGTACAAAAATAAATCTTTAAGTAATAAGTATTGTCTACACTTCTTCAAAAATTGTGCTATAGCATAAAATTCTTGGTGATAGACTAAATACATTCACTTGGCATCATTTAGATTCTCACTAAAATAGGATAGGGCCTTACCTCTTGGCTCAATATTGTGCCTATTTTTGTGCCACTTGTATCATAATCAACATGGAAAATTTTATTAAATTTTTTTAATTTATAACACTAACTAATTTTTCACCTTATTCTTTAGTTGTTAAAAGTTATGCTCAGCTTCTTTAATCCACAAAAACATATTCTACTCTTTATACAATGCATTTTTTATTATTTTGCATATTCCACTAAATTTATTGATGAAATTCCTATATAATTTTTCTATTCCATGAAAACTTTGTGCCTCAAATACACTCTCTGGTGATGGACACTTTATTATTTCCTACACCTTTTTAGATTCCATCTTTAGTACTTCTTTGGAGATGACAAAACCTAGGTACACTAATTATTCCTTCATGAAATCACATTTCTTCTCATTAATCAACAACTTTTCTTCACACACACATTAAAATACAATCCTAATATGAACCATGTGTTCTTCATTCGTATTACTAAACACCAAGATATCATCCAAATCGATGATCATAAACTTTCATAGAAATGGATTTAACACTTAATTCATAAATAATATAAAATTTCTTAGTGTGTTAGTCATCCCAAATGGCATGAGCAGCCACTCTTATATAATTTCCTTTGTCTTGAACATCATTTTCCATTCATCTTCTTCAAAAATTATAATATGATGGTATATGATATTTAATTCAATCTTGATAAAATATGTTATTCCACTCAAACAATATAACATATCATATATGTGTGGCAATGGACATTTATACTTCATGGTTATTTAATTAATGGAATAAAAATATATACACAAGTGAATTTATCCATATTTCTTAGGCGTTAGTATTATAGGTACTACATAGGACTCAAAATTTTACTTATCGATCATTTCTTTAAGAACTTGTTAGCCAAAATTGGCTACCATAGGTAAGGGTAGTTCATAACTTTGCTTCTAATCTTGCCTAACCTTGTTATTGATATTTTATTAGGTTTTATCTTGGTACATTAGTCATACTTTTTCAAGCTTGGTTATATAAAGGATGTTTTGTCAAAAAAATTATCATCTTAAGGTCTATTGCATGGACTAGAAGAGTGATTCATCCCCATAGTTTCATCATTATCTCCTTCATGAAGGTCTTATTTGAGTTTGGAAAGATTAAGATATCCTAGAAAAGTATAAAGTTAATTTGAAAATATTGAGATATGCTGATTCATGGTGAAGCATTGGTGTTTTGACCTCTAATGATACATGATGTCCTCTGGTGAAGGTGAGATTCTAGAGACAAGGTATAACAAGGTGAAAACATTATTATTTCATGTTTATCAAAAGTTAAGGTAAATTTAGAAAAATTAAGGTAATATTTACCTTTGCTAGCTAGAGGGACCAAGTGCATTTTTGAATTCTCCAACTCCCAAGTCTCATTCTTCTCAATTTGATTTAATTCCTCATTCTTGGCATTTATCCAAAACCTATCTTCACTAGCTCCTATATAGATTTTATGTTCAAATTTAGATAGTAAGGCAATATTATCTTGATTAAAATTACTCATCATTCTTATTCTTATTTGTATGCCTATATTCTTATTTCCAATGATCTAAGATTCAATATGATCCTTTTGAATCTACATAGAAGGACCTTTTTAGTCCCTTCTCTCCTCAATTTCTTCTTCATCCTCATCTATATAAATTGTTCCTCCATCATTCTTTGACTGAATATATGATTTCTTTGTCTCATCAATATTCACATTTTTGCTTTCCACTATCTTTTGCAACTTTTTGTTTTATCATCTATAGGCATCACTAATTGATGAATATCCCAAGAAAATACATTCATATGACCTTGAGTCAAACTACCCTAATTCCTCCTCATCTCTCTTGTTATAACACTTACTTCCAAACACCTTAAAATGTTCAACATAGTAGGTCTAACATTTCATAATTCATATGGAGTCTTATCACCATTGATCCTAATATATCCTCTATTCAAAGTGTAAACTATAGTACCCATATCTTCTCTTCTATATCCATCAATCAACTTTGACTCATTCAACATAGTCCTTACCCTTTTTTGAACTATTATGTTTTTTCTTTCAACTACCCCATTTTATTGAGGTGTTCTAGTAGTTGAGAACTATCTTATTATTCCATTGACCTCATAAAACTCATGAAATTCATTTGACTAAAAATCTCATCCTTTATCAAACCTAAGGTACTTAATCTTCACATTCATCTCATTTTCAACCAAAGCCTTGAAAGTTTTGAACTTACCTAGAGCTTATGACTTCTCTTTCAAGAATTATATCCAAGTCATCCTTCTGAAGTCATCTATAAGTAACATGAAGTAGCTATCACCTTGAATGAGTTGAATCCTTATAGGACCACATAAATTAGTATGAATTAGTTATAAAGGTCTAGTAGTAGAGTATTATTTAGACTTGAATCTCCTCCTAGTTTTCTTACCATATTGACATGCCTTTTAAAGGGCATATGCAAGCTTGTAAATTTTGGTTATGTTCTTTATGGATCCCTTGGAGCTGATCTTGACTAGATTTTCAAAGTTAAGATGACCTAACCTCCTATGCCATATCCAAATTCCATATACCTTGCTCATGAAGCACTTCTCTTTTATGGTATCATTTAATACATATAAAAAAAAATTAGTTCTCTTAGCTTTGGAAATCAACCTACCTAATTTTTATTTTCTTATCTCATATCATTTGTCATGAAATTTTATGGTATGTCCTTGGGTACACATTTGACTTACACTCAACAAGTTGTGTTTCAAGATATCTACATAGAATACATTTTCTATCTTGGTCTTACCATTGTCCAAGATCAATGCACCTTTACCAACTATATTATTATATGTATTATCTACAAACCTCACTGATCCTATGGGATTCTTCTTCAAAGTGATGAATTTTATCTTATCTCCTATCATGTGACCTGACCAACTAATGTCTATGTACCACTTCAAATCTTCATTCTGAGTATGAAAGGTAGTCTAAGCTATTAGAGATTCTTCTCCACTAGATTCTAGCTTCTCCTTTATCTTACCCATAAGGTCTCCTTTATTGATCCATTATTGAGTACCTTGACTACATATCTTATTAACTTGATTGGTCTTCCTCATAGGTCCTTATCTTATAATCTCTTAGAATGTGTCATCTTTGGTTGTAGTTATAACATGGGATTTTACTTCTCTATCTAAATCAATAGCTCTATGTCCAAATTGACACATGAAAAATAATAAACATTGAAATAATCCACATACTTTAACTATCTAACCTCATTTGAATTTTGATGATCATTGGATGATACACCACTACATTTGATAACCTTTGATAGAATAAAACCCTTCTTGGCTTGTTGAGGATTGACTTCAAACTTGACCACTTCTAAATAGGTCTTTATTCAACATTATCACTCCTTCATAGATCATTGAATTTTGTAAACTAACTCTCCTTGAACTCTTTTTGGTCTTTTTTTAAACCAATACCTATCTTATTAAGAGAGGACCTTTGAATATTCAAAATATTGTTAAGCTTTCCATCACTCTCAAGTTTTTGATATGTCTTCATCTTGATTGTATCTTGATTTACTTGTGCCTTTAAAAACTTTAATTTCATTCTAAGTTAGGTGAATTATTCCATATGATTTTTCTATTTTAAATAACATTTACAAGATATTTCAATGACTATGGATATATCTTTATTGTAATCATAATAAACACTTTCATTATCACAATCCATACATTTGTTTCAAATATCTCCCTTAAAATGTTAGGCCTACATAAGTAACCTGATATGATACCAATTTTTGGAAGAACATCCACTGACATGGGGAGGTTGAATTGGTGTAAAAACTTTTAATTAAATTCCACTTATCATTCATTAATCATTCAAACTAATATAGAGATATAACAATTCATAATCAACCATTCATATGAGAATTAAGTAGAAAATTAACACAAGAACATAAGAGCTATGTGGGAAACCATCATGGGGATAAAGCCCATTAATAAATATATTGGAAGATAGTCCTATAATAAATTAATCAATATTTAGTGAGGTACCAACCCCACAAAGATCACCAACCCCTCACTAGTCAAACACCAACTCAACCAGGCCTTTAACAAGCACCAATGTGTAAGGAGGCACCAAACTCATAGGTGACTTATCACCAAATCATCCACATAGAACATATGATAACCTTTGGACACCTATTACTCACTCAAATTATTATGACTACCTTATTTTTTTTCACACTCCTCTATCTCTTTTAAACAACCTATTAGGCTTCTTCGCTCAACTAGCCCTCTTCTTAGTTGATTTAGGTCATATAACATTTCTCATCATCTATATAATCACTATTATAAATTAATGAATTATTAAAAATAAATCTATAATTTTATTTAATCCATATACCTAGTTTATAAACTTCTATTTCATTTTTTTATTCCCTCAACATTCTAACTACTCAAATTAGGCCTATCAAACTTTCTTCTTATACTTGACTTTTTCTTTCACATAATTATTTTGTCCATAAACTTATAAATAATTGGATAAACCTTGTAATATATAATAAAAAACATTAATTAATATAAAAAACCACTAATTAGGTTGTCCATTACTCATAAGGACCAAAACCACCATTAGGTTTAAAGGAGACCTAATGCAATTAGGCCTTCTCAAAACACACATTTCACCATGACCAACTTGGAACATCTTGAGCCTTTATAAATGTATGATAAAATTAACACATTATTTAATTATAACAATTATAATCTCACCTTATGTCCTCAACACCATTTAGATAACTTCACTCTTTGAATGACAAGATTAGGCCTACTCACAATTAGGGTTTCTCACTACTAGAAAGTGTGCTTTGAATATATCAAGAATACACTAAAATTTGACACATAATAATATTAAAAAATCACATGTATATAAACTTCATTACCCTAGGTTCATCACTATGTCTATTAGAATTCACCATATAGGGCAAAAGACCTCAAAATGACCATTTACATATGCTTACTCAGAACCGCAAACAAGCTTTAAATCCCAATCATGATCATTTGAATTTTTACACCTTCATAGGAATTTATAATGAATAAAAATACATTAAAATTAACCTATGAGACCTATATAACAACTTCATGTGCATTATATTATATTTAGGTATAATGACTTAATAACATTAGACTTACTAACACACAGAAAAATATCTGAATGATCCAAAACATAGTCATGGAAATAATGACTTAGAACACATATATATTAACTTAAATGGACTTAAATTATGTTTATATTATAATTTATAATCCTCATAATATATTAAAAATATATATATTATAATGTCTAATATCAATATTGGTCTTACAGAGTAATCTCATGGCTTCATTATACACAGACATCATTGTGTTAGACAAGTCAGATTGAGATAAAATTTATGCCATACACAATCTTATTAAAATATTATATCCTTTATAGATATGTGTTATAGGTATTTAAAAATAACTTAGTACAATTTGATCCATACCCAATCCATGGAATCACATCCCTAATCTCATTTCCATTTTTGCTCATTTTTCTCATTGTCTTTCTCACTAGGCCTTTCTAGTGATAGGTCAACTTATATGACTGGTTTATCATATTTAAAGTATGTAAATGTCTCATTACCCACCATTTACATATTATATAATTCTCAATATTCAACCTCCATTCACTTTCATGCTTCGACCTAGTCAACCCTACCTACTACATTAAAAATCTAAGAAACAAGGGGTTTCCTATAGCTTCCAATCACTCTTATAATAGACCAATGCCACCTAGAGTTACCTTGGATAGTTGTCTACATTATCTATTAATAAAACTAGGTCATCCAACTATTTTGAGCCATTTCTATCAAGATCTTCCATATCGGGTCATAGCTAGGCTTAAGACCACCTTAAAGTATTAATGATCATTCATAAATATTAGGCCATAAATATAGAAAATAATACTTATAAACTTGAGATATTATCCTTACATAACTTACATGAACTTATTAGGATCTCATGCAAAGGTTACATGTGCCAATGAGCACAAGAAAATCCTTTTCAGGATTGTAATCCCTCTTTTTGTACACACACAAAACCTCAAAACCACATTTCATGCTTCTTCCTCCAAAATTTGACCTCAGACTTGGTCAACACACTTAAAACAACATTTAATACCTTTTAAAATTCTATCATGAGTGTTATCACCTTGTAAATTGAACTTGACCCCTCATTAGGCCACACTAGGTCTCATTACACATTAGGCCTTGAACTGTCAATCACACTTAAACCTTGAACATAACTTGAAACCACTTGAAGCATACTAGGAAGAAGAAGGTACTAAAAGCTAGAATACAAATTCAAATGAGGACGAAGAATGTCAAGAGAAGAATGAGAAAGAAGGAGTCAGCAAAGAGGAGGAATCTGAAAATAGTAAAGAAGAAACTGAGGAAAATCAGAAAGTGTCAGAGGAAGATATTGTCTAGCATGGCCCTATTTAGGACCCTGCTTTAAGAAACAAAAGGGAAAATATAGTTCAGGATGACAATCAAGAAATGGAATTGGAAATTCAAACTGGAACAAAAGAACAGTATCAAAGGGGCCGAGAGGATCACTTTGAAGAAGGCAGGAACATTCCCAATAAGAATTATGAGGAATGGAGAGAGAAAAGGCAAAAAGATGGAATGCACACACCTATGAGTTGGGTTAATTGCAAAGCAGAGGTTTCTCTCCAACTTGATTCTTGGATGTGTAAGGAGATTAAGGATCTCAAAAGGAAAGTGGAAATTATGGAAGATAACCAGAAAGCTGCATGGAACAAAATTAACAACATGGAAAAATAGATAAGAGATATCCCAGTCAAGCTCAAAGATTACAAGAATAACCTTTGGGAACTCATTAGGGAGAATAGAATGAAAATGGAGGAAGTAACGTCCAACATATGTGCTGCAGCTGCCAATATTGGAAAAAGAGCTAGCGAGGAGACCAAATCTTTGGAGGGGCCTAGCAAAAGGATGAGACAAAGCTCAAGAAAGAAGGCTACACAAGAGGGAGCCAAGTTGGCGACAACTACCACTCAGTATATTGTTGTGAAATGTAGAGAAATTGTGAAAATGATTTTGGAACTGGAAGAATAGTCTGGTTCTTCTTGCTGGTTATGTTTTCTGGTCCTATTCTCTGGTTTCTTTTTGTAACCTTCTATCTATGGTGTAGCCAGATCTATGTTAAATCTGGGTTTTGACCAGTGGTCTCTCTAGTGGTTTCAAGTCCATATAAAACCTGTTTTTGCTACTTCTCTGTAGTAGTTTTTAGGTTCTGCCTGTGGGCGTTGAAGCTTTATCTTTCTTTCCTTGTACTTGGGTTTTGGGATCCCATCAAAACCTATTTTTACATTTATCTAAAACTTGAAACCACTTGAACTACTATTAAAACCTAATAATAATGTAATATAACCTTATACCATTTTCACACACTAAAAATATTCTTCACACAAGCCTCAAACTGATCACCACAACATCCTAACAAGCCTATGCCTTCACACTAGGTCTCTCAAGTACATGACTCATGAACTCAACCTCAATAACATCAAAGATAACTCCAAATGACATCAATGACACTTTAATGACATCAATTATAAATCCATTCATACCTTAGAACACATTATTCATAGGTCATGCATCAAAGGAACATTTTAAAATAAAGAGGGGGCCAAAGGGGAAAAATACAAACCAAAAGAAAAACACAACAAAAACAAACACATAATGAAATCAAACTCACAAATAAAGAAAATATATATAATATATAAACTAACATCTTTTTCTTGATATACTTATAAAATAAAATTGAGGGGATAACCAAGAAATAGTGGTTTAAGAACTACCCCTTTACTAGAAGTTATTAGTCTTACCCTCGAGTTAGCCTATTTGGTACAGGTCAATCTAGAGGGGATCAAATTTTGAATGTTAGCCTTTATTTTTATGGACCTTTTCCCACATTAAGACCAAGTATAAGGTTTTGAGGTTTTTTATATTTTACCTCTTATCAAAACACTTCTTGATTGTATCT
Organism: Torreya grandis; assembly: GCA_037957365.1. Taxonomy (NCBI): domain Eukaryota; kingdom Viridiplantae; phylum Streptophyta; class Pinopsida; order Cupressales; family Taxaceae; genus Torreya; species Torreya grandis. The sequence continues at coordinate 637,392 of JARHVA010003292.1, forward strand.
TAATGTTTGCTAAAGCTCAACATAGCTTCATCATGGGCTTCCTCTAATTGATCAAGTCCAAGAGTCTAAAATTCACTTTGTCATTAAGTTCCATGAATTTTTGAATGAAATTATAAGTTGGCATATTTAAGGTGTATAACATGATAGGATTCAATATATATACTATAAATAAAGGAGATATTTTTAGGGCTTGTTTATCCTAGTGCATTCTACCCATAAGGTGAACTTTAGAAATTAGTGTCATTCCTAGATCTTCTCCCTAGTTGATTTCTTAATGACATTGATCAAGTTTTGGTTAATAGACTATGCTAGTTTATTCCCTTATGGGTATTTATTAGATGAGATATTCAACATGACCCTATTATCATAGGCCCAATTTATGAATTCTATGGATTGAAAGGTGGGGTCATTATCTCATACTAAAGAAATGGAAACCCCAAAATGGGTGTTTATAGCATTCTCAAGGAACTAGATGACTTTGATGACAGTGATCCTTTTGGTTTCAACTACCTCAAACCATATATTGTAGTATTTTATTCATATAATGATGAATTTATGACTAGATGATGAATTAGGTTTAATCATCCTTACAAAATCTAATCCCCATTATGTGAACGATGTAGACTATACATTAGGTTATAGTGGAATTGAGGTATGTGTTTGTCTTTTATAAAAAATTTGGCATTGATGAAAGAAAAAAAAATGAGTGTGAACAAATTTGAATAGTGTGGGACAATAATAACCTTCCTGGAGAACTTGGTGAGCCATTACTTTTGCTATGATATGTTTGGATCCTAATTTTTCATGGAAATTTACCATTATCTCTTTGGCCTCTTCTTGTGATACACACTAGAGGTAGATCATTTCATGGTTTATTTTAAATACTACCTTATTTATAATATATTTCATGAACTTAAATTAAAGGGTTCTTCTCTATGTGTTGTTGAGTCCTTGGGTGCATTTTCATAAATTAGAAAGTGCATGATTGTGGCATACCAATATGATTATAGTACCATTTGTTGGTCCACCTAGTGTGCCATGATTCTTAGGTATATCTCTATAATTATTTGAATAATAAATTATCCTCTAACTATTTTTGTTGGATTGATTTCCAAGTGATACTCTTGTAATTTTTTCATCCATTTGCATCTCCTTTCACCTAGCTCATTCTATCCTAGCATTTGCTTTATGACTGGGTCTAGGACAATGGTATGTACTCTATTATAGAGGATGTAATGTTTGAATTTATTCACTAAATTGATTAAGGCATAATCATTCTTGTCTAGGGTAAATTACCTAAGCTCAACATATATAATATTAGTGATCATAAAATCTAAAGGGAATTCTTTTCCTTCCATCATTTGGGTGAGGCAAGCAATAATGGTGTGCTCTAAAGAGAAAGGATCTACATAGAAGTCATGCATATAGTATAAGATGACGAGGACCGAGGATTTCATGATTTTGTATTTAATATCTTGGGAAGCTTTCTTTTATTTCATGTGCCACTCCAATTTAGCATCCTATTTTAATATTTCATTCAAGGGATTCACTATTTCAAAAATATTAAAAATAATCTTACATACAAAGTTGATTTTCCCAAATAAATATTTTAGTACCTTCTTAATATTAGATAAACAAAGTTTAAAAATTACATCCACCCTTTTGGGGTCAATATAAATACATTTTTTATGACAGTGTGACTGAGAAGCTTATCTTCGGTGTACATTAAACATGCTCTTCTTTTGGTTTAAAGAAATTTCATACCTTATGCATATTTTAAATACACTTTCCAAGTGGTGCACATGATTTGACCTATATTTTGAAAACATAGTCAGGTCATCCATATATATTATTATGTATTTACCTATCAAGCCCTCAAAACCTAAGTCTATTTCCCTTTGAAAAGTGGCATCAATGTTGATTAGCCTAAAAAGCATATGTTTATAAACAAATGTGCCCCACTTGGTGGTGAAATTAATCTTAGTTATATCTCTATATTTGACCAAGACCTATTTATCACATGAGAAGCCATCTAATAAGGACATCATCTAAGACTTGATCATCATTTAGATCACCTTGTCTAGTGAGTAGAATGGGTAGTTATTTTTATCTAATGTCTAATTTAAGTTCTAAAAGTCCACACACATGCATATTTCTCCATTTTTATTTCACATAGAGCCGACGTTAGCCACACAAGTAGAGTGGAAAATTAAGAAAATTATCCTTGCATATTGTAATTTATAGATTTTCATGTGAATCAAGGGCTCTACGATTGGGTTTACTGGCCTCTACCTTTATCTAAAGCTTTTTGAATGGGGTTTAAGGGGATAGTATGAGTAATTAATCTCAAGTTAAAGACCTTAATATCTTTATAGTCCCAATAAATTATGTCCTTATATCTCTACAATAACTTTCATAACTTCTCCAATTCATGATCCATCAAATCTAGAACCACATTAACCATTTAGGGATTCTTCACAGGGTTGATATTAATGATTAAACACTTTTGGTCTTCAAAATTGGGGGTTTTAGCCTAAAAGGTTGATTATAACACATAAAACACTCTTTCTAGAGAAATCAACCCATTTAGGATCTAGTTTCCATGAATATTCAAGATCCCATCCTTATCCAACTCATTCTCAGGGTTTTCTATGTACTTTTTATCTATGATTTAGGCCTCAAACATCCCCTCATTATTGAGGAACTAGATGATCTTTTGGTCATATTCAAAGACCTTAAAGTTAGTGACATTATCCAAGATATAAGGATAGGGTATGAGTTATATAGATCAATTTTATAAATTAGTATCATCGAGAGGGGTTAGGTTTGCCACCACTAATGCTAGTGATTCTACTACTTGATTTTGTTCTCAGTGAATAGGGATGATATTGAATGCATTGAAAATTTCAATTATGTCCCAATCTAAGTGATCATACCTTATGATGTGTGATAATTTGTATTGAAACTTAATTTTGATCAAATTGACCACCAATTAAAGTCACCAAATACTCGTAGTTCATTTTCCTTGTGTCTTAATATAAATTACAATCCCATTATTATAGCTTCATACTCTATCAAGTTATTCATGTAAGGAAATTTTAGCCTATATGATGCTATATGTTTTCTCCCTAAGGGGTATATAATTAGAACACCAGCTTCACTATTATATTTGGAGTGAGCTCCATCTATATAGAGAGACCACAAGTTGAATAACCTTGAGTTATGATTGGATGCATTTTTTTGAGGCTTGGTGCTTAACATGTAGATGCCTAGGTCTAAGAAAAGTATGTTTATTTTCTCATTAATGGAATTGACTTCGGTGATCATATTCTTCATGTATGGTTCATTATCTACTCTTTTTTTTTTTCTACTCTTCTCCATGGCAGCGACATATCATATAATTTTTTGGCCATATACCCATTTAGGGATTTAGACCAATCTCTACTCAGGTGCATGGGATATCAACCATTTGAATGTTTATAAAGTGTTAAATCTTAGGCTTGGTTTCTAATTAGATGTGGATGTTTATAAACTCACCTATATCTTTCACCTCTGACTTATCTAATTAGACCACTACTTTGCCTAATTTTATGGGTAATAGACCAAGTTTCTCACATATGCCTATTGGAATCACATTGGCTAAGGCTCTTAAATCTACTAAGTATTTATGAATATTATTTACAAACAACTAAATGGTTAAAATTAATGGGGGGACCTCCATATTATTCTTGTGAATGAGCACATTGGTGTGTGCTCCTCTCAATTTTGGCTGGGTTTGTGGGGTCATATTTTGATTCAAAGACTTCAACAAGAGATCACATTGTTCTATGATTTGAGTAAGATCATGAAGGTAATGTTGTTTTTGATCTTCTTCATATCCTCAACTATATAATAACCTCCCTTATTTTAACTGGTGTGCTTTCCATAGGTGCATTAGGATCTTGAGGTACTGGAAGTAGAGGATCATTCCTAATGTTTTGGTCTAGTGGGGTTACACCATTATTTAAGGGTGTTGGGGTGGCAAGTGGTTATTGTTTTTTCATACTCCTAAGGGCATAGTTATTCCTTTGGAATATCTAAAATGATTTCACCTCAATAATACATTCCTCTACCTCATTTTCTTCTGAGTTAGGGAAATTTAAGGTTTCCAACACCATGGTAGTACTAGGGGATTTAACTAAGAGGATTATGGATGATTGGGGACCACCTCATATTCTTCCATCATATTTTGGAAGATATCAAAAGCATAAACGAGTTGCATGTAATCCATTTCCCCATGTGTCCATGTTATGTACTTGAAACCAATTAGCTAAGGATATATCTAAGATATTAATCTTGAGAATATTATTGGGTTAAGGTTCTTGGGGGTTGTGAGATAACTCATGTTTGGTCTTTGATATGTGTAGTTTTTGTTGGAGATTTTAGCATTATAATTACTCATCTATCTTTTTATCCCTAGGAATTCATTACTAAGTTTTTACACCATCCCTTGAATGGCATCTAGCTTATTTTTAGTGGACTCTTGAGGAGTGGCCTAGGTTAGTCACTGTTAACATCACTTGATGTTGAGTCTAGTAAATTAGATATTGGAACCTTAGGTTCATAAAACCCAATTATTGGTTTGAAGTGGGATGACCCAATATGAGTTGATGCATTATGAGGAGCATCTAAGGAATAGGTGCATCTTGATTAATGTTAAGTAAGAAGTTCAACACACACATCTATGGTAGCATACCATGAGTGGGGGTTATTGTGTGACCTTGGGGTTTTAACTATCTATCCACTTTGATATCCCTTGTATAATATAATAATAGGTTAGTTATAGATTCATCCCTTATTGGGAATATGGTTGTCCAAATTTATAGTGAATTCATAAACATTTCAAGTTCTATTTGAGGGTTGAGTTGATAAAGTATGATTACTTAGTTATACATCTTTTAAAACTAGAATTGAAGTTTTTAATGGTATCATTGGGTTCCCTTTTGATGCAATAAATTTTTTGGTATAGGACATTAGGGTTTATCACTTGGCCAAATTAGGTGAGGAAACTAGAACTAAAATCATCCCAACTCAGGATAGAGTCTTTAGGAAGGCTTAAGAACCAATCATAAGTAATGCCCATCAAGGTAAAGGGGAAAAGCCTACATGCCACATCCTAATTTTATATATTTAGAAGCCTTAGTGTGGTCTTTTAGGATGTTTTATGTTGCTTTGTGGTCCATCCCATGCTAAGGTTGAAATAATAAAGATACCTTTTAGGGTTCCTAGGTAAATCATGGATGACTCCTAGGATGTTAATGGTTGAACCAGCTAATCAGGCCATCTTGGGATACATTGAAGGGATAAACTGATAGGAATTAGGTTAGGTCTAGTTTTATTGGACCAATTTTTTTATTTAAAAGTAGGGAAAATTACCAATCTACCTCAGTAGGACCTAGCCCTGGTAATAGGTGAACTAGTCTCTAGGATACTTCATAATAAAATAGTAATTACCAAATTATTACCAATAAACCAAACCCGATCATATTCATAATATAAAAATTAATAACAAATATGAAGTATTTTTTAATCCTTCCTTCTAGTGCCAATTTTTTTTCACTTCAATTTTCTCCTTCTCATGATATGCCCATAAAATTGGGAATTACTTGAAAATGAGAAGGTAGGGAGAACTATAGACTTTCATCTATTTTAAGAATTTTCTAGGATTAGACCAAGGCATGGATATAGGTATTGGACTTCACAAATAGAGTTTGAATAGTTTCCAATATATTCATTATCACCACTCAAGGTTTAAAACAGTGTTATTATACAAAGGTTAAATATTGTCATGAATATTTGAGTGTTAGTCTTATCCTTTCTAAACATAAGGGGAAAGGGTAATTCAATTCCATAAAATAAACACAAAATAGAGGGAAGGGTAAAGAGAAGAAGGGAAGCCTTCAGGTCTAAAATTAACTTAATGTGTTGGTCATTAAACTAAGTGACTCTGCCATAGTTATACCATTGTAGACCGAGTTTCACTAGAGTTATACCTCCAAGAACATATAGTGGGAGGAGTCTACAATCATCAAGAGTATGCCTTCAGTGCGATTTCTCACTAATGATGAGTGCTAGTGGTCTATTATCAAAAACACATAAATGCCATATGATAATTTGTAGCTTGGCATATAAATTATCAACACTAATGAATGGGAAATGAAAGAGCCTACATAGAGATTATAATATCTAAGCACATCATAGCCATGGCATACATAAAACAATAAAGTGTTAATTCAATTAACCTAGCATTTTTTTTATTTAAACATGGAGGTGAAAGAAAATTGAAACTTAAAAGAGACCCTCTTGTAAAAAAAAGATATTATATTCATTAAAAGAGAAAATGTTCTTATAATAATCGATTTGGGCTGATTTTATGGTCTAAAGTGATGAAAGAAATGTAGGTGAAATCCTAGTAGTAATCTAACAACACTTTCAAGAAATTTTAGTCAACCCTTATAATACAATAAGGATATTCCTTAAATATATAAGGGTTGGGGATCACTTCCAAAAATCATGAGGATCCCATTCTAGGCCATGATGGCCACTCATTACATTTATAACTTTATTTAAAATTTTAAACAAAATAATCCCTATAAACCCATAATAAATTTGTGGAGGACCACTAGTTAACATGAGGAGGTGGTTGAGAGAGATTGAATCCTAACTATTTTAAATGGGTTCTCCTTACTTCCAAAATAGATACCACAAGTTCAAACTCCTTATCCAACTTGGTTAAGTTCATCAAGGGATCCCTAAATATTAACTCATCCTGAGCTTCTAGTCTCTGAGATATTTGGAAGGTTACTTCCATTGATGTTTGGATTTTAGAGACCTAGTTGATACTCATTATGGACTGAGATGATAGGTCAAGAACTACCCAAACACCTTCCTAATTCTCTTTTACAACTTTCTCCCTCATAACCTAGTTGAATTGACCAAGGTGGACTCTAAATTACCCTTAGTTGAGTAATGTTCCATCTGAGTGGGATAGCATGGAGATATTACCCTCATTGAAATATGCCAATATCTTCTTCTTTCCCTCTTCTAAGGGTCATATTATAGTGTGGGATAAGGCCAACCACTCCACTATTATATCTTTCATATTCCTAGCATATGTTTGGTATAACCCCAACTCTAAGGTTGGCATGATTTCAAGATCTATGAACATTCCCTTATAGACTACCACCTATAGCTTCTAGTATTTCCCATCGATCTATGTAATCCTCTCCATATAGACCTAAGTTTACTTTATAATTGTGATGGTCTTGGCCCAAGTATCCACTAATTTCCTAAGGATTGACCTACCTAATTATTCCATCTATGAATTTACAATGCTCTTCATATTGGATTCAAGATTCTAGACTTGGATTTACATGTCCTTAAGGAGCTTCTCATACATGTCATGGGTAGCATGGAGAATGGACAATGGGTCCTCAACCCTCTTATTCTCCCTAGTGGAATTCCTCACCTTCATGAGGGAGAAAAAATCTTGATGGGTCTACCATATCATCAAGTTCCCCTCTTAGACAACCTCTATGTGAGTATCCTCTTCATGCTCTAATAGGCTTGGTCAAAACTCCATTGTATGTCTAGTTCACCTTAAATAGCCATCTATGGTCCTTTTGACCTTGGTACCATCCCTTGGGTTAATGGAAGTGTAATAATTATGGAAAAATTGTGGTGAAGGGTAGAAGATGAGGTGGAGGGGATATGGAGGAAGTAAAAGGAGTGAAATAGGAAAGGAGTGGAGGTGGAGGGGGCATGGGAGCGAAAGGAGGGAGAATGTAAGGGGAGGCCCATGGGAACATTTGTGATCACCACTATTCCTATGTTAGGTTCACCTAAGGTGGAATTACCCCCAAGAATAGGTCATGGAATAAAAGAGAAGATATGCTCTTGTTAAAGGCAAGTCTCATGAGGCCTTGGGTAAGAGAGAGGGGGCCAAAGAGCTAAACTTTTAAATACTACTATAGGGGCTAGAGGAGTCTCTATAAAACTAGAAGTGATGTCATGCATCAATTTTCTATGGGATCTATTCTTTGAAGGAATAATCATGGATAGAGGATATTTGCATTATGTAGATAATGACATTATTATCATAGGTATATCTAGATAAGAATTCAATAGGTATTTAACCTTGCCTATTTTAGATGTTACATATGATTCGTATATTTTAGTTACATGGAAAATGTCTAACCATCTAGAATGATTTATTTCAAAATGGTTGTTACCCAAGGAGAAGTTTACCTTGAAATAACATGCCAATAACCTTATCCCCATTACTAGATTTATAATGGGAATCCACATATGGATTTCACTACCGAACAATATCTTTATCCATGATAGAATATACTTCATGCACTTATAATGAGCTCCCCTTATATACCTTTTGAATACCTTGGAGTGTACCTATGCATTTGGGGGAATAATTAGTGCATACCTCCAATATTAGATTTTTTAAAAGGATAAGTAGACACTAGGTGGTAATTTCTATACGATGTCCTATTTACTGAATGCATTCATGGGCATTGTGTATAGACATAATAGACTCTTGTAGGAGACCAACATTGAAGTCATTAAAAATAAGATTTATGACTAGTAGATCTTTTTGCATAAATATTCATATGCAAGGAACATAATCAATATTTTTGAGGACCTTTATCTTAAAGTGGCTATCTATGATGAGCCATTTCTAAGAATTTATAAAAGCATATCCCATTAACTAGCCAATAGTATTGGGGATTACTAGCTATATCTTGATTATACAATAATCAGGGTGGTAGTTCATAAGGTAGATCATATTCAAATTTTAAAATTAATTACAAATAAGGTATCTAATTAAGAAATCACATACCAAATTTGGAATAGCATAAACAAAGAGACAATGAAAAATAAGAAGGCCACCTTATATCGATCTCATGTCACCTTTGGGATAATGTAGTACACAATTCATAGATAGTTTGGAGAGATTGATAATGACAAGAAGGCTTATGAATTACCCACCTTTCCTCATATAAATTTGGACCCTAATAGAAAGGTCTAAGAGAAAATTCACACTAGGCCTTGAGTACAAGTATGAGATGATTGATCATGAATTTTGTTTATTGAATGTCAAATATGAAGATGAGGTCAAGGAAAGGGACACAATTATAGTGATAAGTGAGTAATTTATGAGAGTGATCCAATACAAACCATCTTTGACACTCAATGGAGTAGTGTTCATAATTTCACCTCCTGGAGGAAGGAGATTCTTAGATTTCTGAAGTAGGAGATAATCATAATAACTAGAAGGAGAAGGGGATGATCTACAACAAGCTCAAATCCTACCTCAAGACCAACATAAGTTGGTATCTAAGGCACCATTTAGTGGAGATGAAAATTAAGAACAAGAAGAGGAAGACCAAGATGAGGAGGAATAATTGCCTACCTCAACACAAGAACAAACACAAATTATCTTAGTTTAACCTCCAATGGTTTAATTTATTAAAGTCAACTAAAATTGACCTGAGGAGATAACTAAATTTAGAGGTAGTATGTAAATGGAAGCAAAAGTTTAAGTAGGGATTATATGCTTGGATTCCTTAGATGAAGAGGAAACACTCGCTACTTCAACCTCAATGCCAATCACTATTCCCTATTCTCTTCCATCACAATCCATAAGTACAAAAATAGGGAGAACAAATAAGACATGTTAAAGGAAGTAAAGGATATACCGTAGACCCTTCCCACCTAGGAAGTGGATGTGGAGGAGTTTTAATAGGAAAAGGGTCTTATCTTACAATCACTCAAGGATAAATCACCCATTATAGGTTACTCATCTAGCAAGGGACCCTTGTTCATAGCTCCTTTGATTTTCTCCCCTTTAATGCCTTCATTATAAGTTTTAATCACCCTTAGACTTATGGTCTCCAAATTCATTCCCCATTAGATAGTTTCTTTAGGTCTCATATTCTTATACCCATTCATGAGTCTTCTTACCACCACTACTCTTGTTTCACATTCCACTACTATAGATTTTATCCCTATGGTTTTCATCTTTTCCATTTCCCTTCCATTGACATCCACTCCATCAACATTAGTTCTATCCATTCCTTTCATTTCTCTATCAATCACTCTAGTTTCATCCCCTTCTTCTTAGTTAGGCACATCCTTTCCTTCTTTCAATCCCACCATAGTAAACATAGTGGTAATGACTAAAAGGTCACCTAGGAGGTAGACAATCTATATGGTTCATCTAATGCCATAGTATGGAAACATATATTGGTTAAATATTATTTGGCATGCAATTCCTAATCCTCCCATATCCACTAGGCAAGAACCTAAATAGCATGCTCAAGTGGAATCATTACCCTCTAATCCCTCAAAACTCCCTCTTCTATATTAGTCTAAGAAACTAGGAGCCTTGACATCTAAGAGGCCTAATCTGAAGATAATAGAATTGCCAACTATGAGGTCCTTATTTGACAAAAGCCACTAGATTAGTATAGAGGGTGAGAAAGAGGGAAATGTAATATAATGTAGGTAAGAGTGTAATCATGGAGGAGAGGTAAGAATTATACTCCCTGAGTAAAAGATAAAACAAGAAAAAGGGTCAAACCCCTTATATAGAGTACTTGAAATCATATATGAATACCCACATAAAATTTATCATGGCTATACATCAAGGAATTGAAATGGCTAGGTAGGAGCTTGAATAAGATTTGGAAACACTTAGAGAGAAACAACAAGTAATTCAAGTTCCTCATGTCATCAAGAAATATGTACCAGATGTTGTCCTTAGATTATATGAAATACTTAATTCCATTCATTTTTTGAGCATAAACTTGGCTCCACATATAAATAAAATAACCCAATTGTTTAAAATCCATAAGGATGATGACAACAATCTAAAATTCCTAGTGTTATATACACCTAATAAGGATTTCAGCCATCTAGATTTGATAACTCCATTAGAAGCCTCAAATTCTATAAACTTAGCATTACTAAAAATGCAAGAGGCCAAAGACTAGGTTCCATCTTTAATGGCATTACTTAATAAATTGATTGAATAGGAGAAAGAGGCTAAACATATTTTATCAAGACTAGAACTGGCTACTATTCAAGATAATCAAAGAAGGCTAGTGACTAGATTTGCATTCAAACAAATGATCAAATAAGACTTAAATAGTTTCAAACATAGACTACAAGGTTTGAATATGAAAAACATAGAGGATAATTTAAATGTAACAAGGAAGAAAGCCATATAAGTGAAGGTATTTAGGGTTGGCTTCAAACCAACCAAGGTGAAGCATAATAAATTAATGGGCAAGACTAGTAGGGTAACTAGACTATCTCCCATAGATATGGGTTTAATCAAATTCCAACATGCTAAATCCTATACACACTACCAGGATTTAGATTGAAAGAATAAAGTTTCTTAACAAGCTCAACTTGCTAGTTCTTCTATGTCAACTCCACCAACTCTATGAACAATGATAATAGCTACCACATCGATGCCACCTTACGATACCATCCCCATGATGACTATAATTCAAATACCTGGTGTATCTTTAAGTTCACTTCCAATTACTATGATTTCAACTACTACTAGTTCTACTATAGTTCCCATCACAATTTTGAGATAGGTTAAGTAGGAATCAATTTAGATTGGCTAATTTTGCACATTTTGCATGTGCTCGACATAATCAAATAGTAATGTCTTAGTTATCTTTATATATTATAATTAAATAATTTTTTAGTAGCATTCATATATTACATGGCTAGGCTATTTTTAATATATCATAATGTAACTAATACTTATTTTATGGTCTATCGACATATAAACAAAAAAATTTAATCTTGGAGAATGAGGTGACCCCTTCCCCAAGTTTTTATATATGAATTATAACCCTCTTTCAAAAGGTCAAAGTTTTTAAATGAAATTTTCATGCAACTATGTTTATTATGTATTCTTCCCTTTCTATGTTCATGAATTTTAAGTTTCTCTAGTTTCTAATTGATTCAATATTTCTATTGTGTGCCTTTCTTTTTTCCTTACCCTTCCCTCTTTTTGAAGTTTCTTTGAGATATACCAACCATAGATTAGTCTTTTACCCATTTAAATCACATAGTGATTCCCCTTTTTTAATTAGAAACCACACTTTTACCCATAAACTCGGTTGAATAACCCATAGGCTTATCTTGTTATTCCACCACTCGATTGTTCTAACCACACATATACAACTCATACCCCAGAATGGAACTTAGTTCCATAAAGATATAAAAAAATTAGAGGTTACCTTATTTAAAACTCTCTAAGGTATGCATAAAACCCACATCAATATAAGATAAAAATTTGGCATTAAAAGGAGGGCACACTTGTTTTATTTCCCAATGAGGAGGCAACCCATCATTATGAAGACACCCAAGAGGTTAACAAGGTCTAGGGCTCAATATAGTCTTTTAGTTTCACCATTATCACACTCTATAAGGCCTAGACCAATACCTATCATATTTGAGGTACATATAGCCTGAACACCTTCCCCTTTAAGGAACATCCCATCTATCAATATTCCTATGGACCAACCTTGGTTAATCAAATCTATTATTACTATCCCTGGGGACCAACATGATTTACCTAAGAATCCAGAAAAGTATCTACCTACTTTCTCCCTAATAAGAGGGAGGATGGGATAAAATTATATAAAATATTTCAATTCATACTTGATATTAATGAATATTTTTCATGAGGATGTTACTTTTAGACTATTTCCTTTTACTTTAAAAGATTCTTCTTATGATTGGTTTCTTAATTTGCAGTAAAATTCCATCACCTCATAGGAGGAGTGTTAAGGTACTTACATAATTTGGATAGGTAACTAATCCATGTTTGGTATATCAACTCTTTACCAGAATGATAAGGGATCCTAACAAGTCCATTTGATCCTTTAATGTAATATTATAGAAGATGCACATAGCCAAATGTTACATATAATCATGATGAGAATCTCATGCTCAAAATATACAAGAATGCCTTGAATCCTATCACTGTCATGTTTTTCTAAAGAGATGTTACTACCATTATCCTAGATTTGGCATTCTAAGAAGCTATCAATATTGACAAGAAACTCAATCCATAAATTAACCCACATAATCTAGGACATTAGACATTCAACAATAGAATTCCATCCTTGAATACAATTCCCTGTGCAAACTAGAATGTTCCTATATTCAATCAAAATTAGATATATAATTTATCACCCATGATGTATCAAATAATGAATTAGAACTATGATTTATTGATTAATCATATATAAAGAAATAATCATTAGTAGAATCAACATCAAAATAATACCAATGCATCGATCGCTCTAGGTTTGGATTCTAACAAAGCCAAATTGGATTCTATACAAAGGATGGTTTAAAAACCAAGCAATGACTTTTTAAATATGCAAAAGAAGATGGTAAATACCAATACTTAGAATGAAAATCAAAATTATACCTTTATAAGATACAATAGACCTTTCAATAGGCCTACTAATAATGTATACCAACAACAATCCAATAAGCTACCAAAGATTAACATTATGAAAATGGCTTTACCAAATTGGTGTAGTGTCCACAATATGTCTCATCATGGAGAGATAGATTGTATAGAATTATATACAACCTTCAAAATATTCTAGAGGGAAATGATAAAAAAAGATCAAATAATGAATCCTTGGGATTTGCCTCATGACTTTGGACCTTCCAGTTCATCTATGGTATTTGAGACTTTTGATTCTCCCTTACCTAGTTAAGATAACAATGACATAGAAGATAATTCTGATGAAGTGCAAGAATTCTAGTAGTTCAACAAGAATAATTATAATTTGAGGAGTAGATAGTTGTTTAATACTTCAAGTCCTCCTAATAATATCATTATCCCTCAAAATCCCAAGGTTGATAACAATCTTCCTCCCCCTAAAGGGAATTCAACCTTAGTAAAAATAGGAACAAAATAAAGGAAGATACAATATTATTGAGGATATGAATAAAATAAAAGCCAACATTACTCTCTAGTAACTAGCATAGATCACAGAGTAGAAGGAACTCTTATGAAATTCTATCAAAGTCAAATTATTTGTATAAAAACTAAGATAGATAACATAAATGCCATATACAAAATTAAGATAGAAGTTCCCCTTTTCTTGATGACTTTTCATTCTAATAAGATCAAATAGTTGGAATATTAATATCATACCATGGAAACCAAATACATAATACTAAACTAACAACCTTTCATATGTAATAAATTCTCATGCATGGGGAAAAAATAAAATTATAATTACCACTTCAACAAAACTAATTTTCCATTATAAGATCGATAATTAGCTCTAATACCAAATGAAAGAATATAACTCTATTTTTATTATTTATCAAGGAGAATAAGTACATATATAGGATTCACATCCCCTAATAATGTGGGATTAGTTATCATATTATCCTTGATTCAAGGGGATCAGTTATGACAACTTATCACACAATTACCCATACACATGTACAAACTAACACATAATAAGAATATTTGTAACAACCATCAACTTCATAATATCCAATTTCAATAGATTTATATATGAACCCTTGGGTTCAAAAAATAATTGGTATTCATAGTCCTATAGATAAGAATATGTAGATGCAAAAAATTGCATCACTTAGTTTTTCAATGCCCCATGATTTTAGACATCAACATCTCTAGTCCAAATGATGTATAGGTTCTTTAGCTACTCCATGCATAATTTTATCCAAGGTTTTCTTCCCAAAGCTTATATTCCTTTTAATCACATATGTTGTAATTGATGCATGAAAATGTGTTTGTAGCTCATATAAAAACACCACATATAGTGTATCATGTAGGCTATCCTCCACCCATTATTTTAGCTCTCAATTACCATGGGTGGGATGGCTCATCACAAATTTTTCATCCACCTAATCCAACCAATACTCTATATTCTCTAGTGAGCTATAATATATCATCCCTACTCACATTTTCATTGAAAAAATCAATGATTTATAACAATATAACTAAAATTTTGGATTTTTTAATCCACATGCACATAATCATGTGCCCCATGGACATATCCCAACACTAAATCTACCCACATCCACATATAATGAAATATAACCTTATATGATCATTAAATACATATAGAGATACTGAGGTGCATTAGGTTTAGTTATAAATAATGAATTAGTTCATTTTCATTGCATGTGCTCTTGTGTATAAGAGGATACTTGAAAATATTTTGTATTAATTATCAATGAATGGAAATAATTATGCATAAAATTAAAAATAATATAATAACTTTGTTTGACGTAAGTAATTATCTTATAAATGGAAAAACATTAACTATAATAAAAAATTCTCTAAATGGAAACAATAGTATGAAAAATAATGACAAAATCTCATGGATACAAGTTCCACAATATCATTAATGGCATTAATGTCAATTATACAATTTTTATCTCTAATTTGGTAACATTTTCCCTTTGTACAAAATATCTCTTCTAACAAACCATTTTACTATATTTTATATCCTTTCAAAGGATCTAACTATCATGAGGTCACTTCTAATAACTTTGCATGACTTCTAGCTCAATTATTTCCAATTGGTAGTTAAAGCAATGTCTTATTTGCCACACTAGGTTTGAGATAGCTCACAAAGTATAGTCTAAGTTTATAGGCTCCTATTCACCCTCACTATCATATCTCAACTACCTATCAAAGAATATTTATAGGTATTTACTTCCATAATTTTATTCTTGATAATCCTGTTTCCTTGTACTAAACTAAAACTTTCAATAAGATCAGTAAGTAATTACTCTTGTTAATCACCTCCCATTAATCACATTGACTTATATTAGACTAACACTAATAGATTCTAAGTTTTCACGTCACTTATTTGTGTGGAATGGGTGGTTGATTATTATTAACCTTCTAATGCACTACTTTTCCTACATACCCTTTTAGTTATGCATGTTGATGTCCTTGTGTACTAGCCAAAAATTTATAAATCCCTACACTTACCTATCAAAATATAGGTTCAATGGTTTATCATATCCCATTTTTCAAATGTATTATATAAATATTTATTATTGATATGGAATGACACATAAAATTATCTAGTCAAACTCTAAAATATTTTAAGAACTACTTATATGACTATTTCCCTATGTCAAACAAAATGAATGTTTAGTTAAATGTGTTTCCTTATATCATGCAATTTTGGACTAACAAGGAATATGTGTGTTTATGTATTTGATTGTGATATTGATCGACTATTGGATATAATGTTTATGACAATGATTTGTGTAGGTTTAATCAAATATGGTATAAATTCTAAGAGGATATATTAAATCATTTTGAAGCAATCACATAATGTTAATATCTACATTAAGTTGATTTATTATCATGTTGTACAAATATGTTTAATACATTTTTATTTGATTAACAACTTGACAGGTTCTATTGAGTGTGAAATTGTATCATAGGTGATGTAGTCACCAAGGGTCAAATTTCCCAATGGAAATATGTTAACCCAAGTAGCCTACCTCTTATCTCTCCATAGAACCAATCAAAGTGTTGTATGAAAACTATAATATTTTATTAATTGAGAAACATAATACATGTAGCTACTAAGAACTACATCAAAACCTTAGTTAGCTTACAATGGTGTTACATTAGGTAATATATAACCACTATATATTTCAAAGTCTACTTAAAGACACTTGTTTAGATTTATCTTTCATTAATACTCTTCTAGATTTTAGCAAAGTCTTTGTGCTCTATCATGTAACCTATTTTTTCTCTATTTTGTCAACCTTTTATTTATAACCCTTATTTGGAGGGTCTACAATATTATCTCTTTCCTTTAATAGAACTAACTTAATAAATGTGGTTGGTGGCTAAAATTCAAATTTGAATTACCCACCAATGTTTTAAACTAATAGTCTTGTGTATTTATTATTTCTCCCACCTGTAGTTTGAATTAAAAATTTGGTGGTCCATCCTACTGTGGCATCTTCATCACTTTTTCTTGTTTAATGAGCTTGACCACTCTTACATGCTATCCCCCTTGGTATTATGAAAATTCTTTTCTTTATGTACTCATGGGCCACTATCCTTTGCTAGGTGATCTTTGTCTACTTTGTCTTCAAATTGATGCAAAAAAATTTCTTTCCAAATGCTCTTGCATCAAACTCCCTAGGTAACTAAAATAGAAGATTTGGATCATAATTCAATTTTTGTGACATCATTTCTATATTAACCTATTTATACAAGGTCTAACCTAGTATCATCTTATACTATTGGTTCTTCCATTTTACCAAATAGTTTTTTACTCCTTTACACATGTGCACTTCATGACCTTGGAGTTTAATATGAACTCTATTTCCTTCCTTTCCTTATCACATAGCTATTCATTCCAATCTAGGACTTATGCATTATTATATATCCCTTAATTTTCCATTTACACCTAATGAAAATATATAAATCTAACACATTGAAGATAGGCAATATATCCATTCCATCTAGTAGTTTTATCTCATATGTATTAGGCAAAAAAAATCACAGAACTTTTCATGGTCCTATCTTCTTCAACTTTAAGTTGTTATAGGTTCCTCATAAAAATCCCTCCTTACGTAAATGTGTGAACATTAAGTTTACTAAAATGAATTATTTTCCCATTCACTTATAATATATATTCTCCTTGTAATTTTGGCTAGTATATTCTAGTCTATGCTTTAAATTTTCATGCATATTTTTCATGTATTTAACATAGTATTCTACTTATGAACTTATTTAAGGTAACTCATCCATCAACCTTAAATAAATGACCCCTATTAGGTTTAATCTTTAAACAACTTATAAAATCATCTTTCGAGTGATTTAGTTCATAAATTTGTCATATAAAAACTTGTCTTGAGTTAGTATCATGTCCCATTATTGATTTGTCACCTACAATACATCTCAACAAATCTTTGAGGCTCCTATTAATGAACTTTTTTTCCAATTAGTTTTTTGATGATATGTTGAACTATAGTTCAACTTGGTTCATAACTTCTTACATAATTTGTGCTATAAATGGCCTATAAACTTATTATCCCTATCATACACTATGTTGTATGGTAGTCGATGTAGGCTCACTAATTATATATAAATCAAGTTGGTTATGTTCATCACATTTTTTGTGTTCTTGCACATAATGAAGTCGGACATATTCTAAAATTGATCTACTAGAAAAAAATGGAATCATTTCTCATTTGTGTTTTAATAAATCCAAGTATGAATTCAATGTTTATGTCATCCCATGGCTTCTTCATAGTTTTCAATGGTTCAAAAAACCCATGTTCTAGATTCTTCCCTTTTCCAAGTGGAAAACTCTACACCTCTATACATATGTGCACATGTTTGCATTCATCCTAGGCTAGTAAGAATTTTATGCTAATAGAAATAATGTCTTATCACCTCTAAAGGGTTAAGATAATCATCCACTATGTTTCTCCTTGAATAGGTTCACATGCATTGATCCTCTTGGGATACATAGTTTTGCACCCTAAAATAACATTCCATCTTGGATCAAATAGTCTAACCATGACATATGGTCTATGTTGGTTAGATTAAAGCATGATTTACATGAATTCCAAAAATCATCATAATTGGTATATAATTCCTTTATTTACTTAAATCTTATTACTTCAACCCTCATTTATTACATCATAATTGATATTCTACTCACCACATCAAATACTTGATTCAACTTCCCACTTTTGTACTTCAACATGAATGTGTAGCTCTGCACATATTCCACCCATTTCATATGCCTCGATTTTAACTTACCTTGTCTATATATAAATTATATTTATTGGTGGTATATGTACAAAAATAAATCTTTAAGTAATAAGTATTGTCTACACTTCTTCAAAAATTGTGCTATAGCATAAAATTCTTGGTGATAGACTAAATACATTCACTTGGCATCATTTAGATTCTCACTAAAATAGGATAGGGCCTTACCTCTTGGCTCAATATTGTGCCTATTTTTGTGCCACTTGTATCATAATCAACATGGAAAATTTTATTAAATTTTTTTAATTTATAACACTAACTAATTTTTCACCTTATTCTTTAGTTGTTAAAAGTTATGCTCAGCTTCTTTAATCCACAAAAACATATTCTACTCTTTATACAATGCATTTTTTATTATTTTGCATATTCCACTAAATTTATTGATGAAATTCCTATATAATTTTTCTATTCCATGAAAACTTTGTGCCTCAAATACACTCTCTGGTGATGGACACTTTATTATTTCCTACACCTTTTTAGATTCCATCTTTAGTACTTCTTTGGAGATGACAAAACCTAGGTACACTAATTATTCCTTCATGAAATCACATTTCTTCTCATTAATCAACAACTTTTCTTCACACACACATTAAAATACAATCCTAATATGAACCATGTGTTCTTCATTCGTATTACTAAACACCAAGATATCATCCAAATCGATGATCATAAACTTTCATAGAAATGGATTTAACACTTAATTCATAAATAATATAAAATTTCTTAGTGTGTTAGTCATCCCAAATGGCATGAGCAGCCACTCTTATATAATTTCCTTTGTCTTGAACATCATTTTCCATTCATCTTCTTCAAAAATTATAATATGATGGTATATGATATTTAATTCAATCTTGATAAAATATGTTATTCCACTCAAACAATATAACATATCATATATGTGTGGCAATGGACATTTATACTTCATGGTTATTTAATTAATGGAATAAAAATATATACACAAGTGAATTTATCCATATTTCTTAGGCGTTAGTATTATAGGTACTACATAGGACTCAAAATTTTACTTATCGATCATTTCTTTAAGAACTTGTTAGCCAAAATTGGCTACCATAGGTAAGGGTAGTTCATAACTTTGCTTCTAATCTTGCCTAACCTTGTTATTGATATTTTATTAGGTTTTATCTTGGTACATTAGTCATACTTGTTCAAGCTTGGTTATATAAAGGATGTTTTGTCAAAAAAATTATCATCTTAAGGTCTATTGCATGGACTAGAAGAGTGATTCATCCCCATAGTTTCATCATTATCTCCTTCATGAAGGTCTTATTTGAGTTTGGAAAGATTAAGATATCCTAGAAAAGTATAAAGTTAATTTGAAAATATTGAGATATGCTGATTCATGGTGAAGCATTGGTGTTTTGACCTCCAATGATACATGATGTCCTCTGGTGAAGGTGAGATTCTAGAGACAAGGTATAACAAGGTGAAAACATTATTATTTCATGTTTATCAAAAGTTAAGGTAAATTTAGAAAAATTAAGGTAATATTTACCTTTGCTAGCTAGAGGGACCAAGTGCATTTTTGAATTCTCCAAAATGTTAAAATATATTAAAAGGTTATTTCTTCCTCACACATGTTTTTTTACATTAGTTTCAATGTGAAAACATGGTGGGACCTTCCAAAGATCAAGAAATTGAAGTATAATGCAAAAATACACTTGTCAAGAGATTCTAAAATAATTTTTCAATGTGGAGATGGTAATTTTATGTCATAAATGTATGTTTTTATGTCTCTTATAGGTTTTAAGGTTCAAATCAAGCTTGTTTTAGGGTTTTTAGGTTAGAATAATATAAAAAACATTTCATCTTCTCCATTGACCCCTTTGTAAACCTGTGAAGGTCATTTTTAAGTGCTCATTCAATGAAAAGGAAATATATTTAGAACCAATTATATTTGGGTGGATAGGTGAAACTATGTCATAAATATTACATGGATAAATTCTAGATTATATTGGCTTAACTTTATGAACAATGGTTAACAAGTTAAGTAGCCTAAAACCCCACATGTAGGGTTTTTCTTATCTCAACAAGCATTTAGGAATAATGTATGAAATCATTAGTTTTTTAATCATATAAATGGTATTAATAATCCCCTCACATAATCTCCCACCATCATTGGCATTTGTGAGCAACCAAAATGGCAAAAATGCTATGTTTTTATTATTTTTGGAAGGTGATAGGTAAGATTATTTAATTTGTGATATTATCAAGAATGTAAGAAGTTATGATTTAGATTAAACATATATAATAAAATTCCAAAAATTAATTTACATTATCCCATTATCACTCTTACATCAATGAGGAAATGAGATTCAAGAAAAAGGGATGTTTGTGTATACACAAGCTGACTGTGTGAACTTGTAGGTATGGTTGAGATGATCATTACTAAAGATGAATGTCCTTAAATATTAGATATATTCAAATAATAAAAAAAATATTCATATATTATCAAAAATTACCCTTAAGTATGTGTTTCAAGTGAAAAATCCTAGGAGTTACGGGTTCTAATGTCCATCAAGGCCAAGTCCAAAAAGAGGTTTTATGAACCTATAAGTTTGCAGACTTGTAAGTCAACATTGGCACTAAAATGAGTTTATGGGAACCATATACGTATTTTTTAATACATTATATAATTATATAATTTATTTTAAAACATGTATATAATCCTTAAAATCTAATTTTCTTAGACCAATGGTGAACAAATGGAAGAAGGTGCTATGAATCTAAAATAATCATCTGATAAGTTTGCATATAGGGTAAAAAAGTAGATAATAGACCTATTAAATATTAATTATTGGAAATTATTGAACCATAATAAGTAAAATATTCAGTCCTATAAATCCTAAAATTCTCCCCAAACATGCATTCAATGCATATACAGTCAAATGTTCATGTATAACCTTCTAAGAGAAAGAAGGTTGTATGAGCATCTCCATTGAGGTTTTGAGAAGTGGTAAAAGTGAGATGGGAATTTAAGTAATTTATTTAAGATATAATTCTATCATAATATTAAAAACCAATGTATCTAACTCTCATAAGATCACTCTTGAAGAATCCTTGCGAGCTAAAGGCCTAGGAACAATAGTCTAGTGTTTGCCAAAAGAAATTAGGTGTTTGAAAGTATTTGAGGAAATAAAAATTAATTTATTAAGATTAAAAATTGTTATAAAATATAAATAATAATATAATATGTATTAAGTGACCATTAAAAGTATTTTTAATGGCTTAAAAAAAAGAGAATATAGACCTACAAGTTTGTAGACCTGTAGGTCTATGTTCTCAACCTAAGAGAGCTAACCTTGAAAGAAAAATGATGTTTGAAGATGGAAATTAAATGTGAGATACATGAAATATGTTAAAAATTTATATTTTACCTTTAAAAATGAATATAATTTTTTAAAAAACATTGTTTTGATCCTTAATAAACATCAAACACAAACTAGTCCTACAAGTCTGCTAAAAGCTCCTCTTGTAAAGCATGTTCTCAAGAATTGGAGAAAGCATGTAATATATTGTGTTGAGTTTGTAATTTGGAATGGATAAATAAGTGTGAGATAATACATTATATACCATTTAGTATGATAAATATTTTTTTAAGTTGATTAAAAGGATAAGAAACACCTACAACCATGATACAGTCATCTTTTGTGCACATAATTCCACCTTTTTACTTGGTAAGACTCATTAAGGTTGATCATGAAAAAAAAAATTGGAGTTATAGGATGTTTTGGAAGACCTAAAAAAAGGTTTTTTTTGGTATTTAAACACCCTAAAACTCAAAATATGTTTTTTATTTGCTCTCAGCCTCTACAGGCTTGTGTTTTTTCCAACTAGGGCTAGAAAACTTATAACTCACCTAACTTGAGTTATTATCCATGAAAATGCTTCAAAATTTGTTAACAGACCTTATTTAATGTTAATAAGAATATATTTATGTTTTTTTAGTGGTAATACATATATATATATACATATATATATATATACATATATATATATATACATATATATATACATATATATATATACATATATATATATATACATATATATATATATACATATATATATATATACATATATATATATATACATATATATATACATATATATATACATATATATATATTCACATTCTATAGGACTATAGGCTTGTATTATGCCTAATCAAGCCTAATTAGGAAAGGTGGGTGTTGAGAAAGTAGGTCTGCATTTAGATTTGAGCTTTAAAAATTTAAGTGAAGATGAAAGGACATAAATGGTACTCAAATATACCCTTAGTTTTCCTATAATTTTTGTGAATATCTCAAACCAAGTAACTTTTTATCGAAACAAGGCTATAAAGAATAGGTCTCCAAAAGAGAAAATGTGAGAATGATGAAGAAAATTATAGAATAGAGGTAGAGAGATGATTTATTTTAGGTATAAAATAGGTTTCAAAGTAATTTAGAATACAATAATATGACTAGTCATCTCATATTCACTCCAATTTCTAGTTTCAAGTGCTCAAAGATGATTCATAAATCCAAACATAACTCCTATGCCACCTTGAGAGGACTATCATCAAACTAAGTACACACTTGTTGAAGAGAGACTTCGTAAATATCCTTTGACATTTCATTCTTGCTTGTAAATTGTTCCATTATTGATTCATAACCATCATTATATCTTGGCACCTCTCTTCTCTCTCTTTCTTATTCCTTCTCCTATATGCATACCTAATTTTGACATTGTTAGGAATCTTTTTGATAGATATGGCATAGCCCTATCCAAATGAACACTTTTATTTTCTTTTTTAGATGAATAAAACTATGTTATATCCTTATATTATGATTTTAACTAGTTTATGCTTCATGTTATGTGATGAATGCTAGTGATGTTGTATGTAACCTCCTCTCATTTATCTTATCTCTTACCTATTTATAGGTGTTATTCATTTTTTTAGGTTACATAGAGTGATTCAAATATCCTTGTGTGGATTGAAAGTGAAAGCATTCATTACTGTATCTTAGACCTCTTGATCAACTCTTTAGCCTATGCATCATGCTATAACCTCTATGTGAAACATTCATGTTTGGAGACTCCAATTGATTTGTGAAATTAGATTTAATCATAGTTCATGTTTGTAGTACATGATAGGCAGGTGGAGGAGATAAATTTGGTGCATCACCTCCCTAGTTTAGTTTTATTTTGGTTCTCTCTCCCTTTTACTTTATAAGTTAATAGGTTTAGTGATAATTATTAAGTGATTCATTAAGGGAGCTATCCATAATATAAATTTTCTCTTCAGTTATAAGGTCACCCACAACATTTTAATAGTTATTATTATATCTCTTAAGTGAGTAGGTTTGAACACCCTCCTCAAGGGAGCAAATTTTGATGATAATAGTTATGGCATGCTTGGTGAGACAAGAGATTTCATCCATTGAAGAGTTATTAGTGATGTTATTTAATAGACTAGCCTTTGGAGGCATGAACACAAGAACCAATGGTAATTTTGAGTTCATTCAACTAGTTTTAACAGCCCATGTATTATTTAAATCATGTAATCTCTCTATTTTATCTTTCTCATGAAGTATGATGGTTGAGTTTGGAGTGGATTTCTCTTTTACTCAAGTTGGTGAGCCATATCAAGCCTATGTTGATCCTTACCAGTAGCATATTGATCCTTATCCATAGTGTAATGAGTTATATCAACCCCATGTTGAGACATAGCATCCTTTCTATCAAGAGTAACATCCTACCTCCCTTCTTCATCAATATTACCAAGTTTTTTAACCTTTATATAAATCTAACCAAGATTTTTATCGATCTTATATTCCACCTCCCACCCTAATTCAACATCCTTGGTATCTTATTCACTCCTATAATAATCTTTATCAAAACCATGTTTCCCTACTCAACATAGTTACATTTCTACTTAGTTTATCTCAAGCTTTAAACAAACTCTTTTTAGCTATGAAAATCATATGATAGATCTTGATCAACTAAAGGAGTATGGCCTAAGTGTCCCTAATGTCATTCAGAATATGAGGTATTCATTACATCTATTTTAGATTAAGTGGACACCTATCAAGAGAGAATCAACAAATACTAACTAATGACATACTAGATATAGGTGGCCTAATTTAGTGTATAGAGGACAAGTTAGTGGTTCATGAGAGGCAAAAAGTTTAGTAACATCAACCTCATGTGCCTTAGCCTACTCCACATCATCCCTCTTTTTATCTACCAATTCTTCCTCAAAATTTCAAATAAAGACAGTTTCAATGTCTCCCAAGTTATTCTCCCTTTCCTCAAGCTGAAGTTGTACATGAAGACCAAGATAAATCAGAATGAAGTGTTTGATTACTAATTAGAGGGAAAATAATGAGGATATATTGGAACAAAAATATCTTTATCTTCTCAAAGATTCCCCCAAATATTCCTTTAATATTCCAATTTGGAATCAAGTGGTGGAGTCATGGGATAAACAAAATGGGATATACATAGATTGGGGCATTGAGGCTAAAGAGGAACCTTTGCCTATTCAATCACCATCCATATCTCCTCAAAAACCTCAAACTTTACCATAATTTAAGTTTATATAATAATTAATTCAAAACAAGATATAATCCCTAAGCTTTTGGAGTGCCTCCCCAATCCCAAAGCCAATTCAATAACCTAAAATTTTCCCATCATAGAGGTCAATTCAAGAAATCACCCAAAAGAATAAGGAAGTCCTTGTTGAGAAGGTTAAAGACCAAAAATATCAAGCTTTGAGGTATTTATTTTTGAATAGAATTAAAATAATTATAAACTAATTGATCTCAAAATTTCAAAGCTTGTTTATGAGTTTGAGTAACCCATCCTTGAAGAAGAAAATGATATGTGGGAGGCTAATGAATAAGGTCAAGTTATAGGTGTAAATGAGCCTCAAGAAGGCTATGAAGAGGATAATTCAAGTGAATATGATGAATATTTCATCATTGGATCACCTCTTGTGAAGATAAAAGCAAATCATCCTTCAAATTTGAAGAGAAAGGTGACTTTGATGGAGTACAAGTTGATCAAGTGATAGTAGACCTTGAAAGAGATAATCTTCCTCAATGTGAACAAGATTATGATCAGGATGTTAAAATAGAAGAAGCAGATCCTAAATATTAATTGAAATTGGATAAATATTTTTTTATCCCCAAGAACATGATAAAAAAATGTAAAAGTTGTAATTTGTTATTAAATTTTGTTGTGACTACCTCTATACCAGGTCCTATCAAGTTAGAAGAAGGTCTAAATGAGCTAGAATCAAGTGAAGTTAAATTGGAGGACTTATTTGAAGTATTAGGAGAATGTTACACTCTATTATATGGAGGTTATGGTCTGATATAAATTAAGGAAGGAAATTTCATCAAGCAATCTAATGAGCAAGAAGATGGCAGTTGTTCAAGCTTATCACTCCAAGAGGCTTCTTCATTTGAATTTGACTTCTTTAATGTTTTTAAGGAAAGCTATCAACTTCTTACTCAATTTACATAAATTTTATCACTCTTGGAATATAATTAAAATATTTATTTGCCTCAAATTCCCAAGGATCCAGAGACAACTTTTTTTTAAGATGGTTACCTAAGTATGCTACAAGAATCATGTCAACCCATTCAGTTTCAACAATCAGATTATGAATAAGTGAAGGTTTGTCATGATATAAATAATTATTAGGTGTAAATAAATACAAGATCATGTTACATAATATACTTATCTTAGTTATAATCCAAAAAATAGGAACTATTTCCTATCATGTTCATTTCATAATGTGAAGATGAGCCCACATATTTCCAAGATTAGTCCAAACACACACCCTTGACCACTTATGCTTAAAGAAAAATGGAGGAGGTGTCAAAGGTTGATTTTTAAGGGGAGAAATATATAAATACCAACATAAATTTTATTCTATTCCATTATTTCATAAATCTTTCTAGTCACATGAGTTTGGTGAAAAAAGGTAGCTACTTTTCTATACAAGTTAATGGTTTTGTTTAGGGTTATCTTAGGTTGATTAGAGTAGGTTAGTATAGGGTAGATTCGTTAAGTATTGATTTTTATTTACTATAAGTTATTTTTATCACAATTTTTTATCTTTTTTCTTTATTTTTTTTATGTTATTATTTTTTATTATTGTGTGTTGGTGGAGGTATCATCAGTTATCTATCCTTGTTTCAAGGCATTTATAATCAGGTTCAATGCCTAATCAAGTCTGAGGTTGAGTGAGAGGTGACTGCATAACCCAATGGAGACATAAGTAAATTAGTATAAATGTATATCAAGGATGAAATCCTAAAAGGTCACCAAATATGTTAGCCAAAATTAGCTACCATAAGGTAAATTTAAAACTATACTTTTAGCCTTGCCTAGTAGCCTTGTTATTGATCTTTTGTTAGGTTTTATCTTGGTCTATTAGTCAAACTTGGTCATAAAAAGGATGTTTTGTTAAATTTTGGATCATATTAAGGTCTATTTCATGGTATAGAAGAGTGAGGCATCCCCTTAGTCTTGTCATTATCTCCTTCATGAAGGTCTTATTTGAGTTTGGAAAAATTAAGGTATCTTAGCAAAGTTTAAGGTCACTTTACAATTTTTGAGATATGTTGATTCATGTTTACACACTGGTGTTTTGACATCCAAGGAGACATGATGTCCTATATTTAGGGTGAGATTATATAGATAAGTTATAGAAATGTGAAAACATTATTGATTCATTTTTATCATTAGGTAAATTTGGAGAAATTAAGGTAATGTTTACCTTTGCTAACTAGAGGGACCAAGTGCATTTTTTAGGTCTCCAACATGATACAATATATTTCAAGGTTATTTCATCCTCAAAAATGTTGGTTTAGGTTAGTTTCAACGTGAAAAAGTGTTAGGACCCTCCAAATATCAAGAAACTAAAGTATAACATAGAAATACACTTGCCAAGAGCTTCTAAAGCAATCTTTTAATGTGGATATGGTCATTTTATGTCAAAAATGGTTGGTTTTATGTCTCTAAAATGTTTTTAGTGTCAAATTAGGATTGTGGTAGCATTAATAGGTCAGAATAATGTAAAAAATGTTTCATCTTCTCCATCAACCCCTTTGCAAGCTTGTGAAGGTCATTTTTAGGTGCTCATTACATGAAGAGGAAAGAGAGTTAGAAATAGTAATATTTGGATTGGATAGGATCCCCTATTTCATAAATATTAAATTAATTAAATTATTTTAAATTTATGGACAATCTTTAACAAGTTAAACAACCCAAAACACTCCTAAAACCCCACAAATAGGGTTTTTCTTATCTCAACAAGTTTACAAGATTAATGGATGAAACTATTTGGTTTTTGGAGATACTAAAGAGTCTTAATATCATCCATCACATCATCTCCCACCATCATTGACATGTGTGAGCATCCAAAATGTCAAAAAAATTATGTTTTTTATTTTTTTTGGAAGGTGGTAGTCAATTTTTTTGAAGTTATGACATTATCAAGCATGGAATAAGTTGTGCTATGCATTAAAACACTAATTAACATTACCCCAAGTCATTTAAATTATCCAAGTATAAATATTACATCAATGAGGAAATGATATTCAATAAAAAAGGATGTTTATGCATGCACAAGCTGACTGTGTGAACTTATAGGTATGGTTGAGATTTTTTTTCCTAAAGATGAATGTTATTAACTATTAGATATATTAAAATATATTAATATAGTCTCAAAAATAACCCTCAAGGAGATTTTTTAAGTGAATTATCCTAAGATTTATTGGTTTTAATGTCCTTCATCAAGGCTAAGTACAAAAAGAGGTTCTATGAACCTATAGGTTTATAGACCTGTAGGTCAAAATTGGCACTAAAATGAGTTAATGGGAAGCATATATAGATTTTTTAATAAATGACATCATGATCTCAATCCTTTTTAAAAACCTCTATAATCCTCAAGATCTAATTTTCTTACATCAATGGTGAATGGATGGAAGAAGGTATTATGAATATAAAACAATCGTCTTATAAGTTTACTTGTAGGGTAAATAGGTAGTTAACAGACCTAGTCAAGAGAAAGGAGTGGTAATTTTGAACCATAATAAAGAAAATATTCACTCCCATAACTCCTAAAATTCTCCCCAAACATGAATTCAATTCATATACAGTCAAATGTTCACCTACAACCTTCCAAGAGAAATAAGGTCTTATGAGCATCTCCATTGAGGTTTTGAGAAGTGGTACAAGTGATTTGGACATTAAATTAATTCAAACAATATATAAGGATATGAAAATATTAAATACCAATGGAACCAACTCTCATAATATCACTCTTGAAGTATCCTTGCAAGCTAGAGACCTAGGAATAGTAGTCTAGTGTTTGCCAACAAAAATTAAGTGTTTGAAAGCATTTGAAGAACTCCAAAGTGGTTTTTTAATATTTAAAATTAGTCTAAAATATCAATAATAATATAATAGGGCATAATTAACAAATAAAATAATTCTTAATGTCTTAAACAAAATAGAATACAAACCTATATCTCTATAGACCTGTAGGTCTATGTTCTCAACCTAAAAGATCTAACCTTGCAAGAAAAATGATGTTTGAAGATGAAAATGAAATGGGAGAGACATGAAATATGTTAATAATGTTTGTGTTACCTTTAAAAATTAGTATCGTTGATTTTTAAAAAAAAAATTATCCCTAACAAACATCAAACCTAAACTAGTCCTATAAGTCTGCTAAAAGTTCCTCTTGTAAGCATGTTCTCAAGAATTGGAGAAAGTATGTCATGGATTATGTTGAATTTCAAAGTTTTAATGGATAAAAAAGTGTGGGAAAATAAATTAGATAACATGGAGGGTGATAAATAGGTTCTTAATTTGATAAAAAGGATAGAAAACACCTACAACCATGACACAACCATCTTTTATGCACAAAATTCCACCTTTTTACTTAGTAAGAGCTCAATAAGGTTGATCACAAAAAATCAATTATTGGAGGATTTAGATAATGTTGGTTTAGACTTCAAATAGGATTTGGTTTATATTGAAACACATTCTAAAACTCAAAATATGTTGTTTTTAATTTGCTCTCAGCCTCCTCAGGGATCTGCTTTTGCCAACTAGGGCTAGAAAACTTGCAACACACCTAACTTGAGTTATAACCCATGAAAATGCTTCAAAATTTGCCAAAAAACTTATTTAATGTTATTTCAAATATTTTTTTGTTTTTTTGAGTCGTAATATATGGATTTTTATGTTCTATAGGATTATAGGCTTACATTAGGCCTAATTAGGCATAATTAAGAAAGGTGGGTGTTGATAAAGTAGTTATTTATTGATATTTGATCTTAAAAAGTTTGGATGAAGATAAAAGGGATAAATGGTACTAAAATATGCCATTAGTTTTCCTATAAGTGTTGTGGATCTCTCAAAACAAGGAGATTTATACCAAAATAGGGATATAAGGAATAGGCCTCCAAAAGAGCAAATGTGAGAATGATGAATAAAATTACACAATAAAGGTGGATATATGATTTATTTTATGTCTCTAATAGGTGTCTAACATATTTATACTCTAAGAAGATGATTGGTGATCTCATAGTCACTCCAAGGGGTAGTTTCAAGTGCTCAAATTTGAGTCATCAATCTAAACATAATTCCTACACCACCTTGAAAAGACTATAATCAAACTAAGTGCACACTTTCTAAAGAGAGACTTCATAACTATCCTTTGGCAGTTGATTCTTACATGTAACTTATTCCATGATTGTTTCATATCCATCATTGGCTCTTGACACCTCTCTTTTATCTCTCTTCTTCCTTCTCCTATATGTATGCCTAATTTTGGCATTGTAAAGAATCCTTTTGTTGGATATAGCATATCCCTATCTAAATAAACACTTGCTATTTTCTTTTGATATGAATAAAATTGAGTTTTAGCCTTATCTTATGCTTGTAACTAGTGTATGCTTCATGTTAGTTGATGAATTCTAGTGATGGTGTATGGAACCGCCTCTCATTTATCCTATATCTTACCTATGTGTAGTTGTTAGTCATATTTTAAGGTTATATAAAGTGATTCTAATATCATTGTGTGGATTTAAAGTGGAAGGATTCATTAGTGTATTTTATACCTCTTGATAATCCCCTTAGTCTACGCATCATGTTATAGCTTCTATGTGAAACATTCATGTTTGGAGACTCAATTTGAGTTGTGCAATTAGATTCAGTCATAGTTCATGTTCTTAATGCATGATAGGTAGGTGGAGGATAAAAATTTGGTGCATCAAGAGATACATCAAGAGATCTAGCCCTAATCTAGAAGTTCACTTTAGCTATAAATTCACCCCATAACATTTTAAGAGTTTCTATTCTATCACTTAAGTGAGGAGGTTTGAACACCCTCCTCAAGGGTGAAACTTTTGATGATAATATAAATTTTACACTTGATTTTACACTTCCTCATTCTCCATAGGTGCCATCCTACATGTAACTTTGTTTGGTAGGTTAGCTCCTTGAATTATATCAGTGATATGGTTGATGCTCCTCACATATGGAAACTCATTTGGTATATTTATTAACATGATGTCAAAAAATGTATCAAATAGTTCTTCTACTTCATTCAGTGGCATCTCCTTGACCTTCTTCATGCCAAATTTTTCACCATCTTAGGGATCAATACATAGCATTCCCCCTATCACACTTCCTTAAACCATTATTTTTATGATACCATTAGTAATCTTGCACACACACTATTGTTCCCTCTATATTTTTCATCCTTAAAGAGAATAAAGGTGAACTTATGGCCACCTTTCTATAATAAGTATCTATTTGATCACCCATTATGTATCACCTTATGATTAAACTACCAAGGCCTTCCCAATAGTACATGACACATCCATATACATTGTATGACACCATAATTCATCTTGATAGAAACCTATCTTCAATCTTACTAGGAATCACTCACTAACAAGAACTTACTAACTTTTATGAGTCCATGAAACTCTGTAGGCATTTGGATGCACTACTTTATTTAGGCCCAACTTATCTACCATCTTAGTGGATACTAAGATATCTTCATTTTTTTGGTTCACTACCATCCTATTGTACTTACCTCCCAACTCATATATGGTTTAAAATAGGATCCTCTTCTCATTAGATCCTTTTTTAATTATAACTTTTAATAATACTCTCTTTAATACCAATGAGTCTTTATGTTTGAGTCCTTTAGGATGCTTAACTAAGCCTATAAATTTTACATCTCCTTATGTGACTTATGCACTTATCTTACCTATACATCTTCCTTCACTTGGTTTTTATGGGAATTAAAAGGTCCAATTTTCATGTTCTACACACTTTAATCACATTTCATATAATATTAATCCTTTCCCATAAAATTTTATTTGCTCATGGTCTCATGCCTTACTCTTATCTTGAATAAGTGTGTCACTTGTAAAATCAAAATCTATGCTTTTTTTGACAAGTTTACTCATGTTCCTCGTCTTCCTACACATCTTGATCATCATATACCATTTTCATTTTTATGTTTGCTTCATGACAACTTCTCATCCACCTTTAATTCTAACTGATAGTCTTCTTCAATAGTTTAGATCCATATTAGACTAAACTCCTCTTGGATCCCAATGCATATCTCACAAAAATAACATGTGACTCTCTCTTTATCTACCTCATAGTGACTAGACTGGATGGTAATCCAGTATAAGTCCTTAATGTATTCCTTTACCAACTTCCTAATTAGCCTTAGGATTTCAATTTTAATGAATAACTCCATTTGGTACTATCTTAGAAATAATTTCCCCTTAAAATTAGTGAACATCCAATCTGCACTAATTATCTTATCTTTACCTCTTTAATGCCTCTCATTCTAGACTTCATTACACTATAATGGTTCATGTCCTTCAAAGTATGTTTTATCCATATTAATGTGATCAAGATTGATGACTTATTCATAGTCAAGGTACTTGTCCATGTCATTGATTTAATCAAATAGTTATTATGGGTTCAAATTTTCTAAGTAATAAGTAAAGTATATATTTAAACCCTTCCCAATGCATGATATTTCTCTTAATATCCTCTCTTCACTAGCTTCATCTTGTTCGTTAGTAGGTTATCTAGCCTCTCCCTAAGCACCTTCACATTCTCCAACATGAGGTCTCTCTACTTCATCATTCCTTAGAATTAATACTCATCACCAATCCTCCTTAATATAATCCAAGCATGTTCATATGACATTCAATGTAATCAAGACTTCTTCTAGTCATCTTACTATTCCTACAGCTATAACTCCTTTACCAGTAGCTCTTTTTTGGTGGAATCTTCACTTTTGGATTTATGCACTACTATTAGAAGTCCTTTGATCACAATTATGTGTAAACACTCCTTTCCAAAATTAGTAGGGTTTAAAACCTACTATGATACCAATTAATTCAATCACTAAGGTTTAAGATCCCAATGGAGATATGTCAACCTAGGTAACCTAACACTTATCTCTCTATAAAAACACTCAAAGGCTGGTAGGAAAACTATAATATTTTATTAATTGATCAATATAAAAAATGTATCTACTAATATGTAAATCATATCCTTAGTTATCTTACAATGGTGTTGCATCAAACATTCTACATTCACTCTATATTTTAGGCTCTTCTCAAATATGATTGTTTAGCCTTGTCTTTCCTCAAAGCTGTCTCTTATATATTTTAGTAATCTTTATGCTCTATCTTGTATACACATTTTTATATATTCTTTGGTCCTTTTAGTTATAACCCATGTTCAAAGTATCAAAGATTATATCTCTCATTTACTCCAACTACCTTATTAAATATGGTTGTCACTTGAATTTTGAATTTGAATTAGCCACCAAGGTCTTAAAATAATGGTCCTATGCATTTATTATTTCTCTTGTCCATAGTTTTAATTCAAAATTTGCTAGTTTATGCTGACATGGAAGCTTGGTCAATGATTTTTTCATTTAGTGAGATTGACCACTCTTGCACATTAGGCCTTTATTCTTATGCACATCTCTTTATTCTCTATTTATTTTTATATATCCTTCATTAGGCACACTTTATCTAATTTATCATTAAAATAATACAAGATTTTTTTGTGCCCAGATTGTCCTACATTAATAAATTTTCTATCTCTACAATGAGGGAGGGTATCATCGAGGAGATATGGATAGATAAGATGTTGGAGGAAAAGAAAGAGGATGTGTTGAGTATAGATAGTGAATTATGCATACCCTTAGAGATAGGTAAAAACTCAATTTTTTTATCCTTTTTTTAGCGTGTTAAACATAATCATTCTTCTGATGTAAAAAAATTGGTATCTATTAAATAACATTGGTAATTTCCTTATTTTTTCTATAGACCTTGTGCTTATCATATAAAATGTTTTAAAAATATATATTATGCAGTGTTTTAGAGAGGTCATATCTCATTAGTGATTTTACCAATATACCAATGGAATTGAACTCCTTAATATAGTTAGTCAATGGGTTGCATCACACTTTTTAAAAAAACATTAAGGTTTTCATCATGATTATTGAAATATGTGATTAATAATACCCTATTGATTAACAACTTATACAAATGTCATATGGGAGTAAGATAGCTTAGAAATGGAATTACACCTAATTTTAATTTTAGTAATATAATTAACATTGTGTAAAAGTATAGCAGCATAATGATTGAGCATAAAATGTGTTTTTTGTGTTTTTTAAGACCCATGACACCCTCTAAAATGCATTATTTATCTAACTATATCTTTAAAAATATTAAAATCAGTCTTTTGACCTATCTAGGAGTTGATTTTATAGGATAGTTATTGAACAATTTGAAATTATTGAATTTTCACCACATTGATTATGTCATGGGAGATAAAATAGGTATAAATCAAATGAAACTCTACCAAAAAATTATTACATTCAATTATAATCAATAAAACTCATGAAATTCATCCACCTTACAAGTATAAAGAGAGTGGAATGAAATAAATGTTATAGATAAAGTTCTTTTTTCATTTATAGAATGCATTGCTCATAAATTTGTGATGCCATTAGACATAAAACAACATAAAATGATAATTTTTAGATATTAAGAATATATATAGGATTAAATTACATTTTGGAATACACAATATATTTATTACTAAACAAGATGTCATTTTTGTTAGGATTAGAGCAACCATATGATGCCATCCAAGAGGAAATAAATAGTTGAATTGGACTAGGTATGCTTGCTATGAAAATTATTTCAAACTTATCTTGATATTATTTCAAAATAAAATCTCTTTGTTGAACTTAAATTTTTTTATTTTTTAATTCTTAAAATTATGTTTTATCTTGTGTAAATTGAAACATGTCTTGTTTTGAATTGCATGTATGCTATTGGACTTAAATTTTTATTTTATACTTTATTGATTCTGTGTAGATATATAATGTGTATTTAATATCTATTTTTTTTTAATCATGTGTATTGATCTAAAAATTTCAAAACAAGAATAAATCCCATAAAAAATTATGCTATATTAGTAGAAAATTGCCAATTATTTACTATAATTAGGGAATCTGTGTTTATCAATAACTGTAATATTATTTTGTGTTTCACTGTGTAATTTTCCCTTCATGGTGTTAAAATATGTTCTAATTTTTTTGGATTATGTCTTATACCCATAATAATACACTTCACTCTAGTCTAGACTACATTTCATATATGATTATTTAGCCATGCATAGAAACTGCACTTTTTCTCTGTCTAATCTACAAACTATTTTTCAATTTTTTCTTAGATACTTCTTTAGAATGCATTTAGATTATTAATAAAATAATTTAATCTTTATAAAAATATGTTGGGTTCAAAAACAATGGTTTTTTAAAAATGTCATTTGGTTTATATATTGATTTGACTACATATGGTATTTAGCAAACACATCTTGTGTATATCAAAGACAATGTTATTTTTGTAAAGTTTCTAATTGTCTTTAATTGCACTTAATTTGGATAAATAATCCTTAACCACTAGGAAATTTTTAAAATTGATTAATAAAAATATTCTTATTAATAATTATTTACTAAAAAATTATCTTTACAATTTACCTTGTACTATATTTTCACCTCCAAATATACTTCTTAAAAGAAAAATAAGGAAATGGATTGATTTGTTAAAATTTGAAGATATAATGGTTGTTTAATACTAGTTCCATGATTTTAGATATGTCAAAATTTGATTGGAAAAACTTGGACTCCACCACATTTTATCCTTGATGAATTTACACTAGTACATTATTTATTATGTGGTTATATATTCATGACTTAACTAAAAATTATGAAAGATTGATATCATGAATAAATCTATAAAAATATTAGAGGGATGAATTAACTAGTGAATAACTTAGTATATTCTCATTTGAAGTAAATATTTCCTTTAAATTATCAAGATAAATTATCCACTTACCAAATAGATATTATGTAGGAATCAATAAAACTAGGAAATATTCTTTAATAAGAACCATTAATGTAGTATTAAGGAAAAAAGTAATAAATATAATTAATTAGTGAATAAAAGAGTTGTATAAATATTTATTTCCATATGATGGTATTTTTTCCATCTAATAAAGTATATCAACTTAAAAATATTCTTTTCTTAGGATGAGTTTTGTTAATTTTAATCCTATCTAGTCTTATAATATAACATTTAAATTATTTTAAAATAGTGTTGAGTTAGATTGAATTCAAGTAAGACACTCTGTATACATAATATTTTCAAAATTTATTAAATATTGATGCTTACTCTCTTGAAGGAACCTATCAAGACTCAATTTATTTGAGTGTATACCTTAAAGGGTACACTGGGAAAAGGTTGGGTAGACCATTAGTGATTTGCAAGATTATTGTCCCCTATATCACCACTTGAAATATACACAAAAATATCCTATACACTTCCCTAAGTTGTGCATCCTACCTTACACACTCCTCCAAGAAATTCACTACCTTATTCAGCCTTTACCTAATACAAAAACCCTTTTTGACATTTACTGAATAATGTTGTCTAAATTTGGCCTTGTATTCAAATGAATATTATCATGTTAAGGGTCTTGGTTGGCTTTGACTAACCTAGACCAGGACCTAACCTAATTTTATTAATTAATGATACAAGGTTAAATTAGGTTAACAGTATTGGAAAAACTTCTAGAAAGGTTTAGGGTTAGATTCAACTATATATACACAACCATTTATTCTATTTCTTAGGAAGAGAATAAGAACATCATATATTATGCATTTGTTTATCGACCACTATAATTTAGGAACATTTCTTAGGCTTTTAATACTATACTTGGAGATAAGGATCTTATCTTTTAGATAAATATTTTGGATTCATAGAGAAGTTGTGTAGCCTGAAGCTAATTTATCCTTATTATCCTTACATACCATAACAACCTCTTGAAAAGTACCTAGGCCAAGGGAGAGATTAAGGCTCGATGGGTTTATCTTCAAAGGTAAGTATTTCTAACTTTCTTCCTCCTTTGTTAAAGTAGATAGATTTGAATTTTTTAGATTATATGCTTCTCTCCCATGCATTATGATTTCATAAACATTTGATTAAGTATAGATATTTTATGTATGTTTAATTTTATGTTTATTAGCCCCATTTTGTAACATAATATTTGGTGAGCACTAGGTCAGATTTTAATTTAATTTATATTTATTTTGTGATATATCTGAAACATAAGACCTAGATAAGGTTATCACATGGTGTTGTTTGACTAGAGGATTTATAACCCTCTTTAGTGACATTATTGTGGTAAGGGACCCTTTGGTTAGGTATAAAAAAATCCATCTTGGTCATGACCCCAATTGTCTAAATTTACCAATAAGTAGAAGTGTAAGTGTGATTTATCTTCTTCAAGCTAGAATTGGTTTATAGATCAGATACATTTTCCCTTATATATAATCTATTGAACTTACTGTGAATCTAAACCTTGCAGGTTTTATTTCATGTATTCATTTTATTACCTTATTATATATTTTTATCTTTACATTACTGTATCAAACTTATCATTATAGTCTAGCATTCTATGTGTAGGTTTAACACATAGTCACTCCAAATTGACTATATTTTCTCTGTATAGGTCTTCTCCAAATATAGGTGAATAGATTGATTAGATTAACATAGTCCTCTTCTTCAGCTCTAAGATTAAAACTTCATCAACCCAATCAACTCTATTTGTAGTTATCCTTTTTAGCATACAAATTTTTAGACTTAGTTGAGCCAGTAAACTCTATTCATAGATTATTTTTTAGAACACAAGTTTTGTAAACTTCATCGACCCAATCAACTTCATTCACAAAATATAAAAAAATCAAAATTTGAGAAACACTGCATAAAATTTTCAAACTAAACACCTTAAAATTTACCAAGGTTCATTATTACCTTCTCTGTCACTTTTTTTTATCATTTACAGTGTTTCTTTCCATAATTTGTAGTCTATAAAACTGCAACCTTATAACAAACTAGGTTGACTAGATCAACATAGTTTTATAATATGTCTTCTCTCTAGAAGTCATAGTTGACCCATTCAACTATGTTCTTATGGATCTTAATTCCATAGAATATTAGTGACCTAATTGATTCTATTCTATATTTTTTGCATATAGTGTCATCTCAACCAACTCTATACGCTTCACAGTCAAAGAAATTAATCTATTTTCTTAGTAATTAATTCAATTTTCATTTCAATTGCTTACATGCTTAGAGTAACAAGCCTAGACTAGTTAGGTGGTTTTCAATTTACTATTTTAGTCACACTATTTTTCTATTTTTCACACACTTCCAAATCACTTAACACTAAAAAGCATAAAATATTTTTCTTCCCAAGGTCTACCTACTTAGATTTCATCACCAAGTGGGAATCCAACTTGGTTTTTTGGCCAAATATAAACATGTGGTTGATGGTAGATATTAAAAAATCACTTGACACCCTTATTTCTGCATGATTATGAAGTGAGGGGGTAGGATCCAATACCAAACTAGTATTATCACCAATATAGATTCTTTTCAGCCTAAACTACCTAAAACTACCCATAGATTGTTTTCTAGTTCCTTATTATATCCAAGTCCCTATCACATTAATGTCAAAGTCTATTATGAATTAACAACATTCAAGAATGACCACTTAGCTTAGCAGTTCTATTCAAGTTTTAGTACTTGATCTTTGATCCTTGTATTTTATATTACAAAACTTATACTAGCTAGCATTAGTACAAGGTTTGTGTTGTGTGCTACACTTGAACCACATTTATCTAGTTTCTTGTATACTTTATTATATTTTTTTTAAACCTTATTTTCAGAACTCAGTCATCCCTATCAATATAGTCTCGTATAAATTATTAGACTTGCTTACCTTTAATACACAGTCAACCTATATGATGTGTATATTTTTAGCCTATTTAGTTTCTCCTTATGGAGTATGCAGTCAACCTATATGACTATGTATCTTTTCAACCTATTTATTTTTCCTTGTATAGTACATAATTAACCTATATGACTATGTCCTTTATCCCCTATTATGTTTCTTATCTTACAAAACATAATTGATTGGTTAGATTTTATTTCTTATCAATTGATCCTTCTTTCCATCAAGTTTTTAACCTCTTTATTTCATCATTAATTTCTTATTTGAAGATAATATAAAATTAAATCAAACAAACATGATGATTTTTACCAATCCTAATAGGTTTCCCAAGACACATCTTATGGAACCCACCTTGGATGAAAGTAATATCCATGTTTCCACTCACACTACCAATTATGGGACTCCTCCTCATTCATCCTCAGTTCATAATCTTGTATTATCACTAAAATATGAGTGTGATTTAGAGTACATAACTAAAATAATATTTTTCATCAATGAATTCCCTCAACATATAGTAAAATACCCTTCAACCATTTATAGTCTTATAATAGGTCCTCATTTATAAGAACCTCCTTCACCCTTCCCAACATTTTCTTACAAAACTGGGGGAACCACTTTCTTTTCATCTCAACCTCTTCCTTCTATTACATCTCCTTCACACATCATGACATCATCTTCTATGACTTCTTTAACCTCTATGTCAGGTATTTATAATAACATGGTAGGTTCAACTTTTATTGGACCTGTTTAAAAGACACATCCCCTTAACCATGATACTAGTGCATATTTTTATACTAATTCTTGTCATGCCACTAGTGCTTATTTTTATACCAATGCTACTCATGCCACTATTGAGGTACATGTTACTACTCATAGTGAAACTCAAGCTATTAATACTGATACTGATACATCACATATTGTACTCAATAGTCAAAACTCTACCCAAACTAACCAAATCCTATTAAAACCACTTAATAAATGCATACCTTTCAAACCAATAATGCAAATTACATGATTCATATGAAAAACCATCTCATTCATCTTCAAAACCAACCTCAATAAGATTCATGGGGAACATAAAATTTGAATGCCCCCCACTCCCCCTTAGGGATTCCCATGGTAACCTTATCCCATAACCACCCCTCATTAATAAAATAATAAAACATATACAAAATGAACCTATTTTAACTCAAATTGATAATATTTACATAGGAGTTATCACACCCACCATCACCTATAATGGATCCACTGATCGCACATTACATTTAAAAACATTTGGTAACCTTTATAAAGATTGAATCAAACTTAACACCTTTGCCACTACCAAACTATTAGGTAAATCACTCTCAGGAGGTGCTTTATATTTTTAAAATCAATAAAAGACTCATTATATCACTAGTCTTGAATATTTGGTTAAATCACTAGTACAATAATTTAAAACTAATTATCTTTATGAGATTAACTTAGACCACTTTATAAATTATCAAAAACTTGAAGCTGAAATGACATAAGCCTTCTTCCAATGATGGAATCACTTGTATAACAAATGTGAGAATAATATGGTGGATGATAACCTATTCCACCTATTCACTAATTCTCTATACCCCAAATTATAATATTGGGTTAGGACTCCCTCTCCAAGAACCTTAGAATAAGCTCTTGATCAAACTAAATGATAAGACTTACTCATGCATCAATTTGAACCATCTCAACCTGTAATGGGTAATCGTATTCTCATTAAAAATAAAAACCATCATGAAACTAAGGATGGTGTTATTGATACCTATGACATTATTCATAACATTCAATCAATTTCTCTAAACAACACTATAGATCATGTCACCCATACAAACAACCCTCTTACTCCTACATTTTATCAACCCAACCACACTAATGTGCACAAACCATTATCCTTATCAGAGCCTCAAAAATGTCTTCTAAGACCTCTACCATGATATATTTACCCCACTCATCGTATTAAATCATGGTATAATCCAAACAAATTTTATTGGTTTCATGCAAGTTGGGGTCACTCTCACGAGACTTATAGATAATTATGAAATCTTGATATGGATTTTATTCTTAGTCCAAACTTTGATCATGAAACCCTTATTTGAAAGCATCAATATTCATATGAAAAATATTTTAAAACCCCTCAAATTTAAAATAAAAACCAACCTTTAAACCAAGCTAATGCTCATATTTCTATCTATAAAGACATTCTTCCCAACCACCAAGATAACATCGACAACCTTACTCCTAAAAACAATGTTAAAAGTCTTATCAACCTCACTACCAATGAATAAAATGTGGTTAATATGACTATCAAATCAAATCCAACACCTATGCATCACACCTCACAACCATTTTGCATCATTCAAGACACTTCTTCATCCCATCTAATAGAATTTGGGTAAGAGGAACTTATAACCATTCAATCACTACTCTAAAAAACACCACTTGATTATATCGTTCATATCATCTCTACTCTTCCCCCAACATACACATAAGAAGATCACTTCCCCCAAACTTCCAATAGTACTTCTTCAACCCAAATGCAATAAATATCTCAATCAGCTATCACACCACCTACAGTCAATCAACCCATTTTTAATCAACCCCAACTGACTACACCCTATCAACAAAAGTTTAATATCACTTCCAACCCTCCTTTCTAGGAACTATTGCAATACTACATGCCTATATCTATCAATCCTCCTATGGGTTATGATTAATGTGATCCCATTGTGAAACTTTATCATCTCCCATCGCAAATACCTTTATTATAATTAATGTGAAGTTCTCCACATCATTGAAATCATATAATAAAATTGTTATTTTAAATGAACATCCCTCATCCTTGTCCAATAGCACATGAAGTTACCTTATCTATATTTAAAGATATTATACTTTAATAATGTTAATTTATGTCCATACATGTTTATTAAAAAGTGGATACTTCTCTTTCACTTAAGTTTCCTTTTACTTCCATAATCCCTAATGAGATACTACTTTGTGCTGATGATCCTCCTTTATTCATTAGCATCCAAATTGGTGATATCCTAGTTAATAATATGTTAATTGATGAAGGTTAAGGTACTTGCTTTGAATCCCTTTAATTAATTAATACACTTGGATATTTTGAATGTAACCTCAAATCTACATGTATCACATGTCAAGGATATGATATAAGGAAAATGCCTCCTCTTGGTTGTGTTTGGATTCCCATTACTATTCCTCTTGTCACCATCTACATGAAAGTTGTGATCTTTAAATTTTTGATTTATTACATCGTACTTGGTCTACCTTAGACTCATTGTATGAGATTAGTCACCTCATCTACATGTTAATGCATTAAATTCACCTATAATGGAGCTATTTATAAGCTTCAAGGAGACATAAACCCTTAGAATTTTGAATAATGTGGTGTCTTAAAAGTTATTACCCTTAAACCTTTACCTATTATCCCATTTAGAAAATCTAAAATCTTTAATTATCCCATCAATTCCACTCGAGGTTATAATGGGCACCCTAAATTAATTGGGAACAT
Source organism: Torreya grandis (assembly GCA_037957365.1). Classification (NCBI taxonomy): domain Eukaryota; kingdom Viridiplantae; phylum Streptophyta; class Pinopsida; order Cupressales; family Taxaceae; genus Torreya; species Torreya grandis. Next base: position 680,297 of record JARHVA010003292.1, read on the forward strand.
TTCACATAACCTCCTATATTCTGATGATGATGAGCCAAGTGAGATTAACCTCAAAATCAAAACCTTTGACTTATCCCCTCATATTATCACCTAACTTTCTCCTTCTTTGTAACCTAAATATTATCAACCACATTTTGATGATATACCTATTATTTTAACTAAGACTAAGCATTTTATCCATCATGTTTCCTCTGATGATAAAGTCATTCCTACATGTACCATCAACTTGCATACACCTAAATATGATGATGGATATGATTTAGATGAACCATTTTTATCTGGATTCATCCAAATGATAAATTCTTAAATTATTTGATATCACTCTTCTTTATTTCAGTGTTTTCATTCATTTTTTAGCATTTTTTCCTTTATGTTACCTAATACTAGTATTCTTACTATTTGTCATATGGTAAAGATAGATCACTCACATGGTACACATATATTCATAGTAAATACCCTCAATATCATGCTCATGAATCATGCCATGATAGGTCCTTATCACTTTGATAAATATCAAGATCCTTAAAGTTTTCTTCCTATAGAGATGTTAGTTATTATTTTTGAGCTTGTTGCATGACCAACCTCACCCTCAAATGAGCATAGTCTAGTTTTTACTCCCTCTTTACCTTTAGATGAGCCTAGTATAGTTTTTATTCCATCCCTAATTTCCCTTGGTGAGGGACTTCTTCATTTTCCACAACTTTATCCCATGCCCCCCCAATGGTTAAATCAACTTTGTTGTGATATCCACAAAGTTATCGATTAGTGAACCAAAGATTTCTAAATATATCAACTAGGCCGAACTTCTCCTTCCAATTATTCATCTAGTAGGACCCCAATCTTATTTAAAAATTTATCTATTAATTTCATGGGATAAATAAACACTCTTCCACTCATTACCAAAAACTTAGGCAATATATCGACATATTGTATCTAATTACTGGTTAGCCCAAAGATAAGGTCATACCTCCTCTAAAGCTATTACCAAAGTATATACCTAAATTAGGGAAGCCTATTATCTTTAGCATCAATGTGGTACACATTATATCAATCATTACCATAGTCTATAGTAGTACCTTCATGACTACCCATAGTCAACACCCACATTATTCATTCCTCCTTCCATAGGTCACACACATAAGAAGGCTTTTCCTTCTCTACATGTTACACCTCATTCTCACCCCATAAATACTATTCAAATTCAAATATATATTCTTCTCCTTGAGTATCCTACACATGAGATCCTTTATGAACATGGTTCTTCATCAGCTACACCTACATTTTCAGTTGAGGATATTCAAAAGGAAGTATTTCCATAACTTTTATGAATATTGATGAGATTCAGAATACCATTAGAATTCCGCATCATAGAGATATTTTAGATGTCGTGGATAATATTTATGGTCAAATATATTAATATTTATAAACATTAAATGGTGTTATTTCACATTATTTATGTTATGGTTTGGATTGGATTTGTGATCCATTTTTATATATCTTATACACTTGACTATGTGTCAAATTTGTTTTCAATTATCTATATTACATGGATCATTATATTATTCTTTTTGTGTTTTATATGGTTTCATTTACTTTCCCCTTTATTATGTCTTCTTATCATTATTTTCATGAATGCACACTTATGTTTATTAGTTCACTTCTTTCATGGATTCTTTTTCCTTTCTAATGACTGTTTGTTATCATATCTCACTCAAAAAACCATTAATTATTATTGTGACTTGGTTATACAAACCTTGATTCCCTTAGTAATATATATCTACCATATGATTGGTTACAAAACAATAGTTTTTATTATACTACTATTTACCAATATCCTTTTATCTCATTTTCTTCCTTTATTTTCCTTTCACATACTAAACATGCATATAGTTGAAACTTGAGATTACATAATGGTTCATAAGTAAGCCTAAGTGTTTAGTCAGTCATATATTTGGATAGTTATCCTCCTTTAAACTAAATTCTAAGGCTCATTCATGTGTATCACTTCTATCACTCATGTTGGTTATTCCAAATCTATATGGAGAAGGAATCATAAAATCCATAAAAAAGTTAAAATCCAAATCATTTAAACAAAAGGAAATGATTCAAAAAGGTAACATATAAATTCAAATGTCAAAACACACCAAAATATGTGATTCATAACACATCTCATATGTTAAATCAAATATTAAAATCCATTTTTG